>JAFVLL020005613.1:142620-169763 GCA_021397915.2 Tor tambroides | reverse complement strand
TGCAAACTGTTGTAATTCCTACACCGTTCACCTGATTTGGATGTAAATACCCTCAAATTAAAGCTGACAGTCTGCAGTTAAAGTACATCTTGTTCATTTCATTTGAAATCCATTGTGGTGGTGTATAGAGCCAAAAATGTTAGAATTGTGTCGATGTCCCAATATTTATGGACCTGACTGTATGTTATGTGCAGCAGCAGTATTTCTTACATGCTCACAGCAACATGTTGTGGATGTGTTGGCAGTAGCAAGTGTCGGTACTTGCTCTGCCACAGCAGCAGCAGCAGCTTAGCAGATCTATTCCACCAAGTAGTGCTGTCAAATGATTAATCACGGTTAATTGCATCCAAAATAAAAGTTTTTGTTCACATAATATATGTGTGTGGACTGTGTATATTTATTATGTATAAATACACACACATGCATTTATATATTTAAGAAAAATGTTACGTTTATATATTAAATATATTTATATATGATATAATTTATATAAATATACACAAATACATGTAAATATTTTCAAAATATATGCTGTATGTGTGTGTCTTTAAATATACACAGTACACACACATATATTATGTAAACAAAAATGCGATTTTGGATGCAATTAATCGTGATTAATCGTTTGACAGCACTACTGCCAAGACCAAACGCATTTACATTGTCATGTGCACTACCATGCCAATCCCTCAGAGAGCTGTCATGACAGAAATTACTTTTATTAACAATTTTGGAGAGTACCTCAGAAGGCATTTTACGTAATCAGCGTTGTTTACGTTCGGGAGGAAAGTGCGAGCCTGAACGTAATCTGCGTATTAAGCGTTGTTTACGCTTAGGGGAAAGCGTGCATATGCGTTGTGATACTCTCTAAAATGGCGGACGACGTAACTCGGGGGAGAAGAATGGTTGAGTAAATTGTTATTTTTGTTTTCTTTGCGCAAAAAAAGTATTCTCATAGCGTCGCAAAACTGAAGTTGAGCCACTGATGTCACATGGACTGTTTTACCGATGTATTTACTATGTTTCTGGAACTGGGAACATTTCAGTGGCGTTGCTGTCTATGGAGTGTCAGATATCTCTCCGATTTCATCAAAAACATCTTAATTTGTGTTCCGAAGATGAACGAAGGTCTTACGGGTTTGGAACTACATGAGGGTGAGTAATTAATTACATAAATTTCATTTTTGGGTGAACTAACCCTTTAATAATGTACCAGTTTTAAACAATACATATACTAATAAGAATAAATGTTAAAAGTTCTCCAATGTGGTAATCACAAACAGTTCAGTAGAAGGAATCCTAGCAAGAATCTCAACGGCAGAAATGTTTCAATCGAAACTACATATTTTGCACCGAATCATCGTCCACTGAAGTAATTTGTAAACAATTTGCTTTGCACACCTTGACTCTCAAACCTAACTGCGTTTCTCAGACTCTGCCAGAAAAAGCCTTCTGCCGCCGGGTTTCTGGGCCACTCCAACACACTGTGTCCACACAGGCACCGCCGCAAGTTTAGGATTCTAGACTGCCGAAGAACCGGTTCCAACAAGACCAACACCATCACATCCACGCCCTCTTCCAGCAGCCTTTGTTGCGCTAGGAAAGCTGCCATCTTGAAAATCGCACTGTGAACAAATCCCTCCGTCAGCACAAATATCGTCTTCCTACTCCAGTTGACACTTTGGTTTAGGTTATCCATTATTGGTATACCAGGAGTCCAATCTCTTTCCGCCAGACAGAGCGGATGAACTCGTCTTCCTCTATCTTCCAGTTCAAAACGCAAGTGGTTCAGTACCCATTCTGCAACCATCGGATCCTTCGTGTCGTACATAACAAAGGCATCATAGGTGCAGTCATTCGTCTTCAAGTAATAACTTTTTATTTTGGCTCTCCAGAAATTATAAATGTACGATATGTCCCAGTAGAACACATGTATCACGATAGTTGTAGACATCATGACAGTGATGATGGATGATGTGAGTACATATAGGATTTGAGCAATGCTGTTGTTGATGCAGGCATTTTTTAAGTCCAGACTGACCATTGGATGCCCCCTTTTGGATTCTGGAAGGTCGCACAAGACGTCTGTTGCTAGACGAGGAAGGACAATCTCACTTTTCTCTAACCAGAGAATGAAGTCCAGAAAGTCACAGGTGCAGTGGAAAGGGTTTCTCTGCAGGTTCAGCATGCGCAGGTAGTGATCACTACCTGTCTGGAAGGATGCATCGCTGATGTGCTGCAAGCGGTTGAAAGCAAGACTAAGGATCAGCAGGCTTTTGACATCTTTAAGAAAGCTGTGATGCAACTTGAAGATCAGATTATGGCTCAAGTCTAAGACCTTCAACGAGCTTGTATGCTTTGATAGTTTTCTAGTGACCTTACTAAGTTTGTTCTTACTTAGATCCAGCGTCTCCAACTGGGGCAAATATTTGAGCTGTTCCCAATCAAAATAGGCAAGAGTGTTCTTGCTCATGCTAAGATATGTTAGCGTCCTTGGAAAATAGCTGAATATGTCGTCTGGTATTTCACTAAGCTTGTTATATGATATATCAAGGTGCGTTAGGTTCGAGAGAGACTTAAAAAGACTTTTGAATCCACGGTCCTTCTTCCACATTATATCCAGTCGATTGGCTTGAAACTGCAGTTCCTTCAGTGAGTCGCTCTTCAAAGTCTTGTTGGTAAGCGAATTTATCTCATTCCAACTGAGGTTGAGCACTTTGAGGAATTGAAGGTTTTCCAGGAATGTCAGACTGTTCCTGACACCTGCCACCTCGAAGTAATGTTTGTTGTGACTTAAATCTAAAACTTGTAATTCTTTCAGTTCATTTAAGGCGGAATCTGAACGCATGTAGACTCTGTTGTGAGACAAGTCAAGGTACTTTATCCTGGGAAAGTGAGTGAACTCGGTACCATTGAAATATGAAGCAATGAAGTTGGACGAAAGATTGAAACAAGTGATGTTCTCTGCTCCTCTGAAGAAAATTTGATTGATATGGTAAATGTTGTTCCTGCTGAGGTCCAAAACTGGTCCTGTTGCAAGGCATTCAGCTTTTGTAAATGGAGGATAATGGCGGAACTGTTCATTTGTGTGAATGTAGGGGCCTTCACGGTGGTTCCCTTCATCGTCATCAGAAAGGACGTCAGTTCTACACTCCTGTTTCCGAAAAGGACTTGTGAATGTTAGCCTGTTGTCAATCAATGAAATCAAAGACAGGTTGTGAAAGTTCCTGAACACCGATAGATTGAGATTTTGGAGAAAGTTGACTCCCAAGTTTAGAACGGATAGGTTTCTCAAACCAAAGAGAGGTTGGAGATCTTCCTCACAAAGATTGTGGAAAATGTAGCCTTCTAGGTGAAGTGTTTGTAGTGATTCCAAACTAGCAAAAGCTTTCGAGAGTTTCAATCTATGGTAAAATTTTTGAGATGGATTATTGTATGAGAAATCCACAACTTCCACTTTTGGTAGAACACTGAAAAATTGGCCACTTTCAAATTCACTTATCAATGAGTTGAAGGAAAGATACAAATACTTTAACATTGTAAGGTTCTGGAACCATGATGGGTTGATCGTTTGTAAAGAATTTCCAGAAAGTCGTAGGTCTTGTAGTTTGGATAGTTCACTAAAAGCATCCGGATGAATCTGTAGAGCGTTATTCTTCGTCTGACAGGTAGTGCATGGGAATGGAGCGGTGAAACAAAAAGGGCAGTTTCCAGATAAATCAAGAACTTGCAGGTTTGTTAGGCTGTTCAGGTCTGAGGCATGAACATAATCAATCTTATTTAGGAGAAGTGAAAGTTTGCAGAGGGATCTGGGTAAAGCAAATGGTATTTTTTTCAGTCCATTTTTAGACAGTTCTAGCTCAGTTAGATTTAAATGTTGAAATGTTTCATTGTGTATTGTCAGTTCTGTACTGACATTATGATAGCAGTTCTTATTTAATGACAAAACTTTGAGTTTCTTTGTTCCTGCAAAATCTGATGGTCCAATTGTCTTGATATGGTTGGAATTGAGGCTCAGCCATTGCAGTCCAGGAGGGAGATCTCTTGGAAATACTGTAATCTTATTATCATCAAGAAGCAAATTCTCAAGATTAGCCAGTCTTGAAAAAATCCCATGATCTTTCTCAAGACATTTTTCAATCTGATTATTTCTGAGGTTTATCCGTTTAACATAAGTCAAATTCCAGAAGGCGTCCTTCGGGAGGTATTTTATTTTATTGTCTGCAAAGTCTAGTTCAGTTGTATTCCAGATCAGGTTTTTCGGAATTCTTTTCAAAGATCTTCCCGAACAGTCCAAGGCGACAGAGCTGTTGGACAGTGCCACATCACATGGAAGCTTTCTCCAAGCCCAGATGAGGCCTTGAGATGAGTGGGCAGTACATAGCAAAATCAACACAAGCATCATTTTCTTAAGAGTTTGGGGACTCCTGTGAATGAGAGAATGCATTATTGGTTATTTTCTGAAGCTGTCCAAATTGGGTATATGCCAACATGGACAGGTTGAGGGCTAGCACTTATCCTAAAAACCATGACCAGAACTAACCTAAAAATAACCTAATTAATATAAAAATAACCTAAAACATTTTTAATGGTTTTGGAAGAAGTGTCTTTATGCTAACCAAGGCTAAATATTTTGAAATATTTTTATAGTTTAAAATTACTATTTACTATCTTGACATATATTTTAAATGCATTTATGTGATAGCAAAGCTGAACTTCCAGCAGTGTTTTCTGTGTCCACATGAAATCATTCTAATATGCTGATTTACGGCTCAAAAAGCATTTGAAGTTATTATCGACAGGTTTTTTAAAAACGTTTTAAAAGTTAATTTAAGGTTTCTTTGATGAATAGAAAGCTCAAAAGAACATTATTTGAAATTGAAATCTTTTGTAACATTATAAATGTCTGTACTGTCACTTTTTGTCAATTTAATGCGCCTTACTGAAAAAAATATCATTATAAAAAAGTGACTGATCCTAAATGGTTGTAGTTGTAACAGAAAGTGTGCTTACCAGAGTAGTCTGTAAGAGAAGGGCATGGTTAAGGAATATCTGTCAGCTTATATGGATTCTTTTTTTTTTTTTTTTGACAGTAGTTTCCTCTTTCAAGTTTCAGAATGCTTCCTTATTTCCCTTCCAATCAACCAAAATAAATGCACAAATTTAACCTGTGTGCCTTAAAGGGGTAGTTCACTCAAAAATGAAAATTCTGTCATTGTTTACTGACCTTCATCATTTACATTATTATTGTTTTGGATCCATTGACTTTTATTGCATGTGCAAAAAAAATGAGACATTTCTCAAAATATCTTCTTTTGTGTTCCATAGATAAAAGAAATTCATACTGGTTTGGAACAACATGAGCATTGTATATGCATGGCTATTTGTTGAATGACAGTACATGGAGAAAGACACTTTTTGTAGTTATACGGTGTAACTTCAAAATTGTGTTTATAATCTTCAACAATATTATATGTGACCCTGGACCACAAAACCAGTCTTAAGTGTCAATTTTTCAAAATTGAGATTTATACATCATCTGAAAGCTGAATAAATAAGCTTTCATTGATGTATGGTTTGTTAGGATAGGACAATATTTGGCTGAGATACAACTATTTGAAAATCTGGAATCTGAGGGTGCAAAAAAATCTAAATATTGAGAAAATCACATTTAAAGTTGCCCAAATGAAGTTCTTAGCAATGCATCAAAAATGAAGTTGATATATTTACAGTAAGAAATTTACAAAATATCTTCATGGAACATATATCTTTACTTAATATCCTGATGATTTTTGGCATAAAAGAAAAATGGATAATTTTGACCCATACAGTGTATTTTTGGCTATTGCTACAAATATACCCCAGTGACTTAAGACTGGTTTTGTGCTCCAGGGTCACATATGTTACAAGAACTTGCAGAAAATAATTGCAAAGGAAACATAGGCAGTCATAGTTGTACGAATGAACCAAACCAAAATATCAAAAACCTCAAGAATAGTAAACACTCAACTCAATAGCAGTCCTTTCTCAACCTTCTAATCCTATACTTGATCCAATACGTCAGATCTACCATCTTCGATTGAAACAGTGACCATTGCCGGCAGATCTAAACAATAACCTGATCTGCAAACACTCGGCAGTCTGTTTCTTCTGTTTGCACAGCTCTCCAGCAATGGCTAAAAGCCCCCCTAATCAGCTCTACAGACACCAGGAGTATGCAAGGCCAGGCTGGCACTCATCGCATGCGGAGCCGCGAGTGCATTAGTATGCCGTGGAGAAACACGGCGACTGTGAGTGGACACTCCAGCAATTAGATGCATAGCACTTTGTGTGAACCCGCAGAGGTGCCAGTGCTCATATTCTGCTCAGCACCTGGGGGCAGCTTTCATGCATTGCTTTCCAACCGCTGCTACGTGTTCCACATACAGATCGGACCATTATTAATTTTAAATGTGTTGTATCCATGCCACAGTCCTTGGTATTTCTGATCAGTAGGGATGAGGTACGGAGATGAACAAGGCACGGTTCATTATGTAGGCGTGTTTTACGCTGTAATTTGTTGTTTTACTTTTTTGAGCATCGTGTATTATGTTAGTGCTGGTGTTTAGTTGTCGTTGTTATGTGTGGTGGAAATCTTGGGTTTGAAATGAAAGTCTTAGGACTTTGTTTACTAGAAGTTCTTTCTGATTGCACAAGAGTGTGTAAGGGAAGTGCTCATGCCTGGTCTGAAACACTAACAAAACTCATGAGATGTGCTTCTACTGCTTCCTTCAAAGTATGAGCAAAGCCGTACACTTAACAATGTGAGTAATGAGACACAATAAGTACAATCTGGACAATGATTTCCAGGTTGCATCCTGCACTTTTCACCTTTTCCACCCTTCATGATCCGGTGGGGTATCTGAGCCTGAGGGGGTGTTGAATTCTGCCCGGGGCATAATGTTTGAGCTGCGAGGATGAGCTTCAAGCTCTTGAGGAATAGTGGACTGCAGTTCAATAGTATTGGTGATTTGCACAGGAAAAGAGTCACTTTTGCTTGCACAGAGCTTTGTTTTTGTATTGTGTGTGACTGGGTTTCCAGACTATTACAATGTTTACTATCTGGGTTGTCTTTTCTCTTGTTTGTAAACTGAATGTTAATTTAGATTTTCAGTATGGCTTGGATGGGAGATTCTCACAAAATGTCTGGGTCACACCAACACCTGTGCGGTGACTGACAGCCACACATTCACTGAAAAACATTAGATTAATCCGCGCTGGAGCCGTGCCGGAGCACAACCCACGCAATTAAAATAATTCCGCAAGTAGCTGCAATTGCAGGTTTCAAACAGAGATGGCGACAAAGAGGCAAAACTTATGGACTGCAGCTTTAAACTATAAAGTAAGATACATGATAGCATTTACAATGATTACAATTTAAAATGAAATAAAAATATTTTACATTTAGTCATTTAGCAGATGCTTTTATTCAAAATTTAGAAAAAGAACAGAGCAAGCTAGTGTTAGAGGCCTTTTTTTGCTTTTTATTAATTGTATAATAAATAAAAGAAAGCAAGAATGTAAAAAGAATAGAGAAGCTAGTGTTAGTTTTTTTTTTTTTTTAAAGAAAAGAAGCAGTTAGTAAATGAATAGAGTGCAAGTCTAAAAGGGGCAAGTTTTTTTTTAGTAAAATAATCCAATAAATACTCTATTGCAATAATGAAAAATTCTTCATTTTCTTGATGCAAAATACATCTATTATTTTTCTTCAGTTTTGGGCGGAAATGTGACTTTCACCACAGATCCCTGAAAATGCAAAAACTTACATAGCAGTCAAGTCTTTAAATGTTGATCTGTTGTTGAACTTGAAATTGAGCAATTGCAACTTCTCCAATTTTAGGGCAATCATAGCTTTGACCGTAGATTAAAACAGATATTTGTTCTTTTGTTTAGTGTACTCATTGTACAGCTATAGTATATATGTTTACTGGATCTTAAACCATCAATGGGAGCACTGTGTAGAATTACATCGGTCTTTATTGAAGTGAGAAGGGAAACCCAAGACCGTTTTAAATTCTCATTAATCTCTTTTAAAAGCGCAGGCCATGGGAGAGACTGCTCTTTTGCTACTTTAAAAAGATGCCCTTCATAGCTCAATTAGTCTGTCCTGATTCCCAAAGAAGCGTTTATTTAATAAGGCAGAGATTAAAGAAACTAATTATAAACCTTTCATTTGTAGCTGGGAGATGGACCTTCCAGTTGCCCATATGAACGTGTTAATGTAGACACAAAACTCCACCTGATGACTCATTCATTATCTGTTACTGTCCCTCCCCCATCCTGAGAAATGCATCACTTCACACATACTGGATCTCTAATCTGGATTAGTTAATTGGATGCTCTTGGACAAATGATTAACAATCTACATTTTACACAAGGAGGAAACACTGGATTATGCAATGCCATATGCACTTAAAATCCCATGGCACCATGTTTAATTGCATGTATTAATTTGTTTTTAATGAATGAATTTCTTTCTTTCTGTGGGGTGTGGTTAAAGTCATCATGAAATCAAAAGTGACCCTTTTTTCTCGTCTTATTGTGAATGATTCATTGGTGCACACTGTGCCAAATATAAAATAGTCATAAAGAAATCCAATCAAGTCCTGCCCTACATTTCATTTTGTAAATTACAAGTACAGCGCAGAAGTAAAATGGATTGCAAATGTGATTTCATGTTTCATCAGCGATAAATACAAATAAAACCAGCAACGTTCAGAAAAAAAGTCTGTTGTTTCATAGTTTTGGAAAATAAATAACCAAAAGATCACAGCGAGAGGTTTTCATTGGTTGGTTTCAGCATGCTCTTTTTTTTTCTTTGAATGTGCACAAATGTTCTCAATTGGAAATTTGATCAATTCTTCCAACTAACAATTTATGTCCTTGAGTATATCTACTTAACAGTTGCATGCTCATAGACCACTGACGAATCATTAACAAGCAACACAATGTACAATTATTACAATTAAACACCATTTCATCATAGCATATGAACAGTGATCATAGCATATGGCATCATGGGTAAACATGTCCAGATCAACATAAAAAATGTTTCCACATTGTATATTTACAGTCACTTTTTTTATATGCACGCACACATACATTCTTTCGATTTAGATGCACAGCATGCAGTTTCTCCATATGATATGTGCTTGTGGATAAAAATAATTATCCAAGGAAAATGATTTGAAGAGTGACCTCAGAGGTGCAAAGTTCACTATAAGACCAGTTGCATTTAATGCATTCAATTGTGCGAAACATTTTCAGGCTGATATTTTTGCACCAGAAACCATGTTATATAGTTTATATAGTTAGGCACATGTTTTTTGAGCTATGGTGCTCACGTGGGCGACACAGGTTTGAATCCGGTTTGCAGCATTTTTCTCCACATAAATCTCTTTGAATAAATATGTTCAAGACACTGATTGTGAATCAGTGACACAGAATAAAAACGGGAATATAAATAATTAAAAGCACATTTTATGAACGGTTGAGTTTTGTGCTATTATAGTTGTGCAAGTCTGCATGAATAATGCTAGAAATATTTCTTTCTTTTTAAAACAATCTCCTTTTTAAAGTCTTTGCAACATTCACAGTGTTTTGGACGTGAACAGAGCTTTGGAGGCTGTTGATTTAGAAACGTAATGCCACGTTTCAAGATCTATCCGGGGTTGTTCCTCCTCTTCTTGCTGGGACTCTGAGAAGTCTCCGCTTTGAGATCTTTGTATTGAACCTGATGAGCAGATTTTGTGTTGTCAATCATGCAAAAGAATGAAAATACGTCGTCACTTATCATTGATCACTTACCAACTGGACATCTGATGGAACTCTAGACAGGAAGTCCAGCAGCTCGTTGTTCTCAATGATGTAGGGGTCCCGAAGTTTTTTGGTGAATTTATTGATACCTGTGTGGGAAATGCATGTTCATATCCTACTAATATCCAAAATATTATATCCTAAATCATGCATATCCTAAAAAATGCATCAGATTATGCCATTTTTTATTTTAACTAATTAAGAAATAATCTGAATAGTAAAAGTTTAATATACAAAAGCAATAGGATTTCTCACCCCAGACCAGCACAATGTATCGTAGTGGGATATAGTATATTAGCGTAGCACCGGCACATAGCACCGTTATGGCTAACCAGCTCAGAAAAGGCACAGACCAGTTAAACGTGCTGAAAAAGAGGAACAGCATGAGAATGAATAACCATGCATTCATGACACAAAATTAATGCTACTAAAAGAGGAAGCTTCGAAGGTATGAGTAACATCCAATCTTCTCACTTCTTCACTCGCTCCCCAAAGCAGGCCACTTCATCCAGAGCGTTTTGAACCGTTATGATCACATCTTGAACCGCGTAGAATTTGTCCAAGAAGCCCTTTTTCTCTGAGTCCTGTTGTTTGAACACACAAGCATGCATGGTGAGTTACTCAACAGAATTCACTAGATTTTGAACAGCTGTGCTTTGGTCTGCAGGAAATCTTCTAGTAAGGTAACATGAGTTGTTTAGTTGCGTTATGAGAAATGAAAGACGTGGGGGTGGGGAAGCTTTTGTTTGCTGTCTGGTGTCTCTTCTCTTTAGACTAAAAGGTTAGTTGGTGTAGCTTAACACAAAAGCAGCGAGTCTCCAATCCCAACCGCAGCTTCATTAATATGGAAAAGAGGGCCTCTGAACGACACGATTCCTTGGAAGCATACGGAATAATGTTAAACATTAGCTTTAAATTTATCTCAATCAAATGTCAAAAGTTGCATTTAAAATATTGTAAGTCAAATTCAAATCGAGAGCTTTCCATATTCTGGAGCCTGTGTTTCTAAGTGCTTTTGAATATGTTTTGAGAGTTCAAATTTAGTTTTCTTACTGGATAATGGACCATAAATACTGAAATCTTGTTCACATGGTGAGTAAGTGTTTTTTAAAAGCAAGTAGCATAGTCAGGCTGATTCCATTTTCTAGTATATGTCTATATAATAAAATTTCCCAGTCCTTAAGTTACTATAAATTACTATGATATATATATATATATAATGTTTATGAAGAAAAATACAGTTAATTGTACGTTAATAAATAAAAAAACATGAGGCAGTTAAGGGATTTCAAATAATATATACTCAGTATTCAATAAATAATTACATCATTCAAAAGTTTGGATCATAAAAAATTAATACATTTATTCAGCAAGGATGCACTGAATTTATCAAAACTGACAGTAAAGACATTTGTCATGTTACAAAAGATTTAGATTTCATTTCGTTTTCTATTTAAATAAATGATTTAATTTCTCCTCATCAATGAATCCTAAAAAAACTGTATCACAATTTCCACAAAAATATGAATCAGCACAACTGTTTTCAACATTGATAATAATCAGAAATGTTTCTTGAGCTGCAAATCAGCATATTAGAATGATTTCTGAAGGATCATGTGACACTGAAGACTGGAGTAATGATGCTGAAAATACAGATTTGCATCACAGGAATAAATTACATTTCCAAATATATTTAAAAAGAAAACAGATATATTAAATTGCAATAATATTTCACAATATTACTGTTTTTACTGTATTTTGATCAAACAAAACCTACCTTTGTGAGCAAATAATGCTTCTTTCAAAAACATTAAAAAAAACCTTATCAGACGTTTTCAAACTAAAGGCATTTGACTATTAAAAAAAGGAACCAGGAAATACGAATTTTAATTACACTATTTGATGGAGTAAGTTTGATCCAATAGATTGTCATTTTTCATTTTTCAATAAAATACTGGCGATTGGAACCATGCCAGGTTGTGTTTTTCCCTGCTTTGATCGTGCCTGACAGCATTTATTCTGCACCCCAGGCCTCACCTGTGTCGGGTCGGATGGAAAATCAGTGGGACGGGCTGCAAGTTGTGTTATTCTTTCCCCAACAACTTACAGAGTTGGAGTTCAACAAATCAATTGTCCCCATAAATTAGCGGGAACAATTTCTGAAAGCTTGGAGAGCGATACCAACCCTCGGCGTATTTTCATGACCAGCCGGCGGTAAGCTAAGTGCAAACATATGTCCAGGCTTAGCCTGGGCCTATGAGGGGTCCTTATGAATGGAAAACAGGTGTCTGGGTCATTTGTGCCAAAATACCCAAGTTAGCTCCCAGGGTCAAAGGTCAGGCCGCTAATGGCTGCCTTGTGGCGCACAAAGGGTTATGGGAACGCGAAGAACGGCTGGAGTTAAACATCTGGGATATGTTGAATATATTTGGCAACGCAAGCCTCAGGTGCAATTAAACTAAAGCACTGACACATATATTAAACTGTGTGTCCGTACGCCAACCTTTCAGCTGTCCCAGAGAGCTTCAGATAACACACAAGACCACAAACGATAGTGCGAGATGGAGGGTAGATTTCCTTCAGCCATGCATGTCACCGAGAGGAAAGAAGAGTCTTAATGAGTTGATAAGGAAATAATGAGGCTACCTTTCTACATAGAAGTGTAGGGTTACCTTGTCATCTTTGTCATAGTCTTCATCCACATCCTCAAGAAGGTCCTCTATTGCTTGCTATGAAGCAACAAGAAGAAAATATATTTTTACTATCTCAGTGGTTTACGCTAGAACGAAAGCAGCAATGAGATCAAATGAAGAGCAAATGTGACCCTGGAGCACAAAAGCAGTCTTAAGTCGCTGGGGTATATTTGTAGCAATAGCCAAAAATACACTGTATGGGTCAAAATTATCCATTTTTCTTTTATGCCAAAAATCATGTTCCATGAAGTTTCTTTTGTAAATTTCTTACCGTAAATATATCAAAACTTCATTTTTGATTAGTAATATGCATAGCTAAGGACTTCATTTGGACAACTTTAAAGGCGATTTTCTCAATATTTAGATTTTTTTGCACCCTCAGATTCCAGATTTTCAAATAATTGTATCTCGGCCAAATATTGTCTCATCCTAACAAACCATACATCAATGGAAAGCTTATTTATTCAGCTTTCAGATGATGTAGAAATCTCAATTTCGAAAAATTGACACTTACGACTGGTTTTGTGGTCCAGGGTCACAAATAGAAACTTTGCTCTCCTGCTTCTCCCAAGAAATATAGCACAGAAATCTCGCACGCTTCTCCTCTAGCGTTTCAGAAGAGATCTTTAAACTTTGCTTGCCAAGATACCAAAGTCTGCAAAAGCCAGTATGAACTTGAATCACAATAAGTATGAGATCTTCATGTTAACTTAAACATTTCTCATTCAATTTTTACGAAACTAAATTAAACTAAATTTTTTTTAGTAAAAAATAGAATAATAATAATTACATTTAAAATATTTTTTATCTGAATTTTATAAGTTAAAAAATTTCCATGACTTTTTAATATTTTATAAATTTTTCTGACTTATAAATCACAATTTTATAACCATGAGAACCCTGTTTTATACTTATATACTATGTCAAGACCCATCTCATTTGTATTTTTCTCATCAGTTTTAAAAGAAACATCTGAGATGAAGTTGATATCTAAATAAAACCTAACCGAGAATTCCATTAAGTCTCTCAAGCAATGAAAGATCAACCTCTGAGCAATAACATTTCCTCTGAGGAGTTTAGAATGTCATTTAAACACTCACGTTACATCACATACAGACTGATGACAATCTAATGGCAACTGTTCCGCCATTTATTAGCCATTAGGCCACATATGAAAACACATATGCATACGGCTCACATTGGTGACGGACTGTATATTTGTGTCAATCTCCTTCTGAATGTGAAAATGATTTTCTCTCCGTATCTGTCACGTGTCCGTCAACCGAAATCCAGCTTAGGAAAAAAGTAATACAAAAAAATATTGAAATTCATGCTGGTCAATATGATAATTCCATATTTTAATTTGCAAAGTAGTGGAAAATAGTTATTTTATTGTTTTGAGATTTATCTGATGCACATCGCTACTGACTCTTTGACTGGATACTCCTGAATAAAAATGTAATTAAAATTTTGATGGCTTAATTGGGAAGCGAACACCCTCTCCAGAAACGCTGCGCGTTGAAAGTCATCAGCACTCGTTCCACGCCATTTTAACAATTAAAATGGAATCAATTTTCAGGGAGTTTTGCGTACACACTTAGTGTGATTGGCAACATTTCACGACGGCATGAAATTAGTTTGACACAATTTAATTGGAAAATGCGATAAGTAAATACACCAGGTAAGTGGAATGGCACGTTTAAGAGCTCATATATCTGCGCTACTTTTAATTACCTGAAGTAATTGGAATAAAAACATTCAATTCCAGCTGTGCACACACACCTTTCAAAAATAAACACGCACAATATAACTGTTTATTAACTAGGAATTGTTGATGGTTAGTTCAAATAATCAAAGATGGTTTGGGTAGGGTGAGACATTGCAATTTCCTGTGACGGCCTACAACAACCATGTGCTTAAAATGAGCTGGACACAAATGTAGCCCTCATTAGACTAGAGAGTCAACATCCATAAACACGCTCACCACGCTCCCCTCGCGCGACTCCTTCCCCGAGGCCAGCAGGAAGTAGTTCCAGCTCAGCAGCAGCAGCAAGGACAATGGAAGCATGTAGATCTCGAAATTCCAAACCACCGCCACAAAGATCTGACCAATCGCAACAAAAAGATTACATATTCATTTCATTTTAGCAACTAATAGATGTCTTGCAATTCCATTTTCATGATACAAATTCCTTCGTAACAATAAGTTACCACGGTAAAGATATCTGCTAATGTTTGCCAATTGAATATTCAATAAATAATATTTAATATTAATCATCACAATAAAATATTCAGTCCCACTTTATATTAGTTGGCCTTAACTACTATGTACTTACATTTAAATTAATCATTTGATACAATGCAATTATTGTGTACATACATGTTTTTACATTACACATTTTTAAAAATACCTATATTTAATTACATCTGTAATTAATTTCTGTAATTAAATTTATAATTACACTGTTGACCCATGCCATACACCTTAACCCACACTTAAACCAACCCATACCACCAAACCTGTCCCTAACCTTACCCGTATCCACCTCAATAGCAGCAGAAGTGTTTTGCAATACAATATGAACACAATAAATACATTGTACTTATTTTTTGATGTAAGTACATAGTAGTTAAGGCCACTTAATTAAAACTAATATAGTTGTCTAGTAGTATACTAATAGAGTTCATTATAATTACTGTGTAGGTTTATGATTTACAAGTGTGTGACAACTTGTGATATAATTAACAAATTTTGGCAATCAATTTTGGAATCTATCTATCTATCTATCTACACATTATCATGCTAAAGTTTGGCTCTGTGGAATTTTTTATTAATAAATGAATACTTTTATTCAGTAAGGATGCATTAAATTGATCAAAAGGACCAGGAGAGATCTTTATAATGTTACAAAGGATTTATATTTCAAAAAAAGAAAAACTGGACTTTCTATTCATCAAATGAGTAAATTACTTTTTGCCATCTTAGGAAATAAATTACATTTTAAAATAAATTAATATATAAATAATTTATAAACACAGCTATTTTAAATAGCACTTTTTTTTGCGAAATTGCGAAAAACAAACATCTCAGGGCACAATACAAGTATCAATCTGTTACAGAACTAAATGAACAAAGGAAAAAAACAACAAATAAATTAGGATAGTACATGTCCATATACCTATAAACGTTACTTACAATAATATAAACATACAGATAAATATATAAATATCAAGCAAGAAGAAAAGGAGGAGAAAAAAAATAAATAAATAATAAAAATAAAAAAATAGCACGCACAAAACACATTTTATTCAAAACCTGCCTCCTGAAAATGTTCCAAAATTGCGCTTTTTATGATTTTTTTTTTTATCAAATAACTTAGTGAGCATAAGAGACTTTTTCAAAAGCATTAAACTTTTGAATGTTAGTGTGTATATATATACATATATTAGTATATATGCAATAGTGTATATTAGTATATGCACATTTTATATTTGTGTGTGGGTGTATATATATATATATAATGATGTTCACAAAGGCTTTGAATGTGGTTGATCCTATCAGATATTAGAGCTGGAACAGGTTCACAGTTTTTGTTGCTGTATTGTAAATGAGTTTTACTTTAACTTTCCAGTCATAGCCGTAAACCAGAGCTGAACTTCACTGTTTAAAGAGGGAGGTCAAATCTCGGTCAGTTAATTTTCATGAACAGGTACGGATGAAAACAGAATCTATTGTGAGGGAGACTCCGAGTCTACAGCGCCTCCTTCAGGTCCCGGAGGGAAGTGTGTGAAAGCGAGAGGGAACCGTGTGAAGGGCTCTTGAGGTGTTCAGAGCGGGGCAGGCGGGGGCGAGGGGTGAGGTCGGGTGCGAGGTCACAGAGGGACGGCGTCTAAGAGATCACATCTACTCGTTTTAGCTCAAGGGTGCTTCAGCGCTAAACTACGAGCGCACTTCACACATCACAGCCCTTCAGCACACAAGAGTCACCAAACACACTCGATCTATAATATATACAGTGTGTACATCTATTATCTAGACCTATCTATCTTTAATAAGTGAGTTTGAGTTTCTTTGAGTTGTGTTTGTTTCTGTGTGTATATATACGAGAGAGTTTTGCCACCTACCAAGAAAGCACATAAACTCCTGCGCGGGGACTCCCATTGAAAACAGCTGTTGATGTAGGAGCCCACGTTAACGAGGAAGAGGACGCAGCGCTTCACTCGGTTAAAATTCTGCTGCAGCATCTGATATGAGAGAATATGAGACAGAAATTCAAACAAACAAGCACTGTTAGCCATAAACCACAACACAGCCTCCTCAAAAATAATGATCATTATTAGAGAATACTCCTGAATACCAAGCAACTGGAAATATTAGTTCTAATATTATACTGTAACATATTCATATGCTTTATGTTTATATCATATAAATATTTTTTATGATATATATATATATATATATATATACACAAACCAAAAGAATATTCATATGTAAAAAAAAACACCCACATTTTTACACAATGCATTATTTTATAATCAGTATATTAGTAAATTTAATTTTAAAACTTTACTTGTATAATAATTATATTAAGTATTACTATATATTCTCTCAATTATATATATCACACAATTATATGAACATAAAACATTCAAACAATGCACTACCGTTCAAAAGTTTGGGGTCAGTAAGATTTTCTCTGTTTTTGAAAGAAGTTTTTTATGTTCACAAAGATTGCATTTATTTATTTGACACAGTGAAAATTCAGCAAAACTGTAATATGGTAAAATGTTATTACAATTCAAAATAAATTTTATATTTGAGTTTATTTTAAAATGTAACTGAACTTTGCTAAATATTCAGCATCATTACTCCAGTCTTCAGTGTCACGTGATCCTTCAGAAATCACTCTAATATGCTGATTTGCTGCTCAATAAACAATAATAATTATTGTTTTATTATTATTATGTTGAAAAGAGCTTTGCTGCTTAATATTTTTTTTGTGGAAACCATGCTACATTTTTTTCAGGATTCTTTGATGAATAGAAAGTTCAAAAGAACAGCATTCATTTGTATATTAATATAAATCTGTCACTTTTAATCAATTTAACATATTAGTTTTTACAATGTTTTATAATGTAATACTGAATATTTACCATCACTTTTAATCAACTTAAGTATTAATTTAAAAAAATCTTACTGACATCAAACTTTTAAATGGTGCGCATCAAAAGAAAATAAAAACATTTATGATTTTTTTTGTTATAAAACATAAATATTATTCTCTTCCATCAAATGCCGAACTTTGTACTGATACGCATGATTAACACAAACCACCCCAAAAGGTGCAGAAAACTCATGGCATATCAAAAAACGAGGCGAATGTAATCATCTCCATAAGTGACGGTGTGATTGACAGCTGGGGTTAGATATACGGGCCGAATCCGCGGTTGAACTCTTCACTGAGACGGGCATAAAGGACTGAAGAATCGGTCTGTTCTGCTCAATGCGCAGCTTTGTGACAGCGTCTGATTCAGCCCAGCCCCTCCAATTCAGAGCTTTTGTCACGCAGGCACATTGAGAGAGAGGACAATGAGCAGGCACAGCCGTAGAGCCGCAGCCGGGCCCTCTGGGGTGGCCCCTCTCCTCTCATGAGGGCCGGCTTGACATTTCTATTCAACACCTAGAGCGGCAGGGCAAGGGGGAAAACGCAGCGATTCAGCGCTTGCGCCCCCTGTCCCAAACACGTCGGCCTATTGTGTGGCGGGCATGGGACCGCCGGCCCTCGTTGGGGTGGTTTTGATTTGATTGCAGCCGTTGGATTAAAGGCACAGTTCAGCTAAAATGAATGTTATTTTATGTATGGAACACACATGTAGAGAGTCTCTAAAAAAAAAAAAAAAAAACATCATAAAAGGCCAAGTGGTCTGTAGGACTTATGCGATATTTATTCAAAGTCTTCTGAAGCAGGGTTATTATAGTTTACTAAAACTACAACCATTAAAAAAAAAAAAACATTTTTATTACTCGAAACATTTTAGATCATTTTAATAATAGCAAAATTAATAATTAAAATAAAATATTTTTTTTTTACTTATTTAATTTCAGCTAGGTGCCAAAAAAAAACATTTATAACTGAAACTACAACTAAAAAAAAATAAAATAATAAGAATTAAAAAAAATAATAAAAATGAAAATAAAAAAATAAAAATTAACTGAGATTAAAATGAAAATTGAAAATATAAAATAAAAATAATTGATAACTGAAGATGAATAACTAAAATGAAATGAAATATTAAAAATCTTAAACTTATTCAGTTTCAGATAGGAAACATTCCTCATTTCATTCAGTTTAAATTGATGTACTAAAATAATGAAAACTAAAACTGAAATAAGAACGAAACCCTAAATAAATAAACTATATATGCGACCCAGGAGCACAAAAGCAGTCTTAAGTCGCTGGGGTATATTTGTAGCAATAGCCAAAAATACATTGTATGGGTCAAAATTATCCATGAAGATATTTTGTAAATTTTGAGAAAATTGCCTTTAAAGTTGTCCAAATGAAGTTCTTAGCAATGCATATTACTAATCAAAAATGAAGTTTTGATATATTTACGGTAGGAAATTTACAAAATATCTTCATGGAACATGATCTTTACTTAATATCCTAATGATTTTTGGCATAAAAAAAAAATCAATAATTTTGACCCATACAATGTATTTTTGGCTATTGCTACAAATATACCCCAGCGACTTAAGACTGCTTTTGTGCTCCAGGGTCAAATATATTAAACTATTTAAAAAATAGTCATAATAATAGAAAAATGCTAAAAACACACATCAAAATTATTAATGCTTTCGTATCCAGAGTAAAAAAGATGCAAACACTTCAGAAGTCTTTGAATGTATGACACAACACAAGGCATTTGAGCTATTTTTGGGGTGTTTTTTGGCCACTTTGAAGCCTCATTTTATGGAAACAGCTGTATAATGATTTTTCATGTAACGTGTGTTTCACTGAATAAAAAGCAGCATGTGGTTTGTGGAGCGACATAAAGGGGAGTAAATAATGACAGAGGTGTCATTATCCTTTTAAAGGATAGTTACATTGTTGATATTTTACCTGTTTAGAGACTTTGGCCTCTTCTTCGATGTACTTCTGTTCTGGTGGAACGAACGTCCGCAAACAGGCTTTCACCTTGAAGCGAAACGAAGCGCAATGATTTGTTTTAATTAGCGCTGGAGTTCTCTATGCATCAATAATTATTGCATATTCCACAGTGTGGAAACAAAAGACACAACATCCAGCGCTCCGGGCGCAGCACACACTTACGGCGTTGAAGATGACGTCTGCTTCGAGAAAGATGACTCCCTTTGTTGGCCCTGTCAGCTCCTTGTTTTTTAAGACGTAGGCCTTCTGTTCGCTGTTGCGGATCTGTGTGAAGAAGACGTGACAGCCTGCTGTCTGGCAAAGCCCCAGCGGACCCCCCTCCTCGGCTGACCCCTGATCTCCCAGCGGCAGCATCAAACAGCCAGCCGCACATTCCCTCCCCGTCCCTCCCTCCTTCCAGCACTTCCAACTCTGACAAGTACCTGCTCATTACCAGCATCCCTCTGTCACCGAGACATTACCCAGGCACCGGGAGGCCCAGCTGTGTGCGCCTTTAAAGACGCACCGCCATCAATCTCCTTTCAAACGCGTCTTTAAAAACACACGTGGATCTAAGAATTTGGAGAAGCTGAATGGGGCGAGCTTACGTTTAATAACGGGATGGCCACTTTACCCAGGAAGTCAGCGCTGCGGTCTCTGTCCTCGTCGTACACGGTGATCTCCAGCACCGAGTGAATGTCTTTCATGTTACTGCAGGGTGAACAAGAGAGAGTCTTACATCAGACACAAAACAAAGTATGAAGAATCATTTCGATTCATTTTGACTGTAATATTGAATTTACATATACTGTATGAAGTCAACATCAAACAGAATTTGCAACGCATCTGAAAGCCATAATGGGCCGTATTTCTGTGGGAAATTATGTAGGGCGGTACTTGACTTTAGGATTTGATTGGATGATGAATCATACCTTATGTCACGTAGGGTTTTTTGAGATCAAGGTGTGCAACAAATTACGCAGAATAATTTCTATTTATATCGACTATAATATGGCTTAGTATATTGCATTTACAAATACTGTACAAAGTCAACATCAAACAGAATTTGCAACACATTGAAATGCCATAATGTTTGGAAGTATTATTCCTGCAACTTTTTATGTCGCAATTCTGACTTTTTTCTAGCAGTTCTGACATTTTATTTTGGAATTCTGAATTTACATTTTGCAATTTTTACTTTTTTCTATGATTTCTGAGTTTACATCTCATAATTCCGACTGTTTTATCTTGGAATTCTTAGTTTATATCTCACATCTTGCAATTTTAAGCTTTCTTGGAAGTCTGAGTTTATATCTTGGAATTCTTGTTTGTCTCAGAATACAAAAATAAAGCAATTTTGACTTTTTATCTTGGAACTCAGAGTTTGCATCTCACAATTTTTACTTTTTCTTCTTTGAATTCTGAGTTTACATCTTACAATTTTAACTTTTCTTGTTTACATCTTGCAATTCTTTTTTTGTTTCCTCCATGGAAAAAGAAAGATGATTGTGTTCATCTTTATCAGTATGTTTCTTCCCAAAACTGCAAGTTAACATCTTTTTTTTTTTTCAGAACTGAGACAAAAAAGTTCAAACTGTGAGATATGAACTCATATATGTGATATATTTCTGAGAGAAATGATGTGGAAAGTTATGAAAGGTGGTATTTGACCAGGTCTGATACCTTGAATCATGTGGCTTTTTTTTTTTTGTGAACAGGTGTGCTATAACTATTCTAACTATTCTCATTAGCTTTTAAGTGACAGACAAAAAATGGCCAAAAAATCAAAACAAAAAAACACCTTAGACTTGCATTGAATAATCAATCATAGCTCTATAAACAGAATTTTTTTTGTCACAACATTGCATTGATTTCTCAGTTAAGATTCATTGTATCAGTATTTTTATTTATGTATGTGTGCTTTTATACAATGTCCTACAGTTTGATTAATTTCATGCTACTGGAAAAAAGTCAAGCAAACCATTGAAGAGATAATGTGATGTAATCTACTGGAATCATGTCGTGAGGTAATTGGTGATAGTCTTGTTAAATTACTTAAACCAAGTCATATCTAGGGGCCAAAATACCATAAAGAATTGGTGCTATGATCATTTGACTCACTAGGCCCGTTGAAAACCACCTAGAACCAGCTCAAAACAGTGCCACAGTAACGATCTAGCAATCAGCATCCATGTCTATTGCACTATGCATATTTCCTTTAGAAAATGTACATTTCGTTGGTTTTTGTTGGATACTTGTGGTTATGAAAGCAATTGGATTTTGATTAAAGATAGTGAAATATTTTTTCCCTTTACAATGAAGTAAATGAGAGACATTTTCATTTCATGTTTTCTGTAATATATTACACAATCAAGCCAAATTGCCGCTGATAGTTCAATCCACTTGAGTCCAGGTGACAGAACAACTTCATCAGCTGTGAATATTTTAATTGGTCCTCTGCTGGGAGCAGCGGAGGATGTGCATAATGAACTCACAAGGTGAAGACTTTATTCCACTCGGGGTTCAGCGTCTTGTAGACCGTGTGTGTTTGCAGACGGTCGTTACACAGCTCCGCAATGCAGAACGGGTCGCTCTTTCCTGAAACATAGCGATGCATTCAAAAGCTTTTAGGTTAAAATACCCACGTGAGATATGAAAATGATGATCTGTTATGTTTCCAATAAGTAACTGTATTGCTGCAATGCAGTTTCTTGTCCCATAGTTGAAGGTTTAAGTCTGGACTCTGATGTTTTACAACCCTATTCCCTCTCTTTCTCTTGTCCTCTTACACTACCGGTCAAACATTTGGAGTTAGCAAGGATGCATAAATTGATCAAAAGTGACAGTAAAGACATTTATAATGTTTTATCTGAAACAGATTTCCATTGCTGTTCTTTTGAACTTGTAACATGGTTTCTACAAAAATAATCAGCACAGCTGTTTTCAACTTTGAATATAATAATATATGTTTCTTGAGCAGCAAACCAGCATATTAGAATGATTTCTGGAGGATCATGTGAAATCCCATCAGTAATATATATATATATATATATATATATATATATATATATATAATTATCAGTTACTCATGCATGTTTATTCCTATCTGGTGATCATACAACTTCCCTGAAATGTTGCTAGTGTGAAAGATTAGCATAGAGAAACTGATATTGGCCTTTAATTTTCATTATAATTTTTATTTTATTTAAAAAAATCCTTATATTAAGATAATCATAACATGTATGAGTAAAACGTTAATGACATCTGTGCTGAAAGTATGTAATTCCACACATCTCCCACCACTTGCATGTTGTTTTCTGAAATATTTGGCTAATTGTGGAAGGCGTTGAGCTAAAATAAGTACAAATGTGAGGGGAAAAAGTACACAGAATCGGTGTGGGCGAATTTCGGTGAGAAAAATTATAGAGGAGCTAAAAATCAGTCTTTTTAAACCACAGGCTGAGAGAAAGACAGAAAAATGTGTGTGTATTAATGTGTGTGTGTGTGTGTGTGTGTGTGTGTGTGTGCGCAAAAGGTTTTTAAAAGCCTTTGTCTGTCCACCATGGTGTGGTATTAGAAGAAGGCATGAAATCAGAACCCATGAAGTGGGCCGCTTTTGAGAGAACAGCAAACCTCAAAAACTAGATCAACTTATGAGTGAGAAAAAATGAAATTAGGAGACTCCTCTCTTTCAGACGGTCATCTTTCCATCATACACCTCCAGAAGAGAAACTGAGGTGTTAACCATTCTAAAACATTCAGAAAAATGCCCAGAAAAGTCTTATAGACCATCCAGTTTACTGTCCGGGGAAAAAAACTATGAAAACTATCTATGTAACTATACAGTGTGTGTGTGTGTGTATATCAACATTTTGTCATTATATCTGTAAAAATTAAATATATATAAATATGTAAATAATATATGCATTTATTTAATCAGGAATAGAATGAAGAACAGTGATATTATTAAATATTATTACAATTTAAAATAACTGTTTTCTATTTTAGTATATTTTAAAATTTTATGTATTCCAGAAAACTTTCTAATATGCTGATTTGATGCTCAAGAAACACTTATTATTATTATCAATGTTGAAAACATATTATTCCCACAATATTTTTGTGGAAACAGTGATACACCATTTTTAAATTGGAATAATATTTTACAATATTACTGTTTTACTGTATCTTTGAAATCTTTGTTTCCTTTTTTTAAGCAAAAAAAAATAAATAAATTTTTATACAATTCCAGAAATGCTCAAAGAGTCATATCTAGTTAATTAAATACTTTAAAGCCTAGCATAACTATATATATATATATATATATATATGTAACCCTGGAGCACAAAAGCAGTCTTAAGTCTCTGGGGTATATTTGTAGCAACAGCCAAAAATACATTGTATGGGTCAAAATTATCAATTTTTTTTAATGCCAAAAATCATTAGGACATTAAGTAAAGATCATGTTCCATGAAGATATTTTGTAAATTTCCTACCGTAAATATATTAAAACTTAATTTTTGATTAGTAATATGCATTGCTAACAACTTCATTTGAACAACTTTAAAGGAGATTTTCTCAATATTTTGATTTTTTTGCACCCTCAGATTCCAGATTTTCAAATAGTTGTATCTCAGCCAAATATTGTCCCATCCTAACAAACCATACATCAATGGAAAGATTATTTATTCAGCTTTCAGGTGATGTATAAATCTTATGACTGGTTTTGTGGTCCAGGGTCACACATACATACATACATATATATATATATATATATATATATTTACTACACAAATGAGATACATTTCCATGACTTTTCCAGGCCATAGTTTTAAAATCACCTGATAACTTCAGGTTTTTCAAGAAACTAAGAATCCTGGTTATCGTTCCACTGGGCACAAATGAATACAGGAAGTGACATATGATTTTACCTGTGACATCAGCAGCCATCAGCCCCTCGGCCCGCAGGATCTTCACCTGCACGACTCCAACATCCTTCAGGTTAAAGAACGACCTTAGCGGACTCTGAAACAGAACAAAAACGCATCATGGAGGCCCATGACCACATTCAAAACTCACAATCTGCCGAGCAGCAATACATCCATATGTTTCTGACAGCTCTATTTTGGCCCTAACTTTCTTTAATCCCCTGTCAGAGTCCGCGAGCAGTTTTGTGTCCACGTCAAAGCCACTCGGCCGTGGACACTGAGACAAAAACTCTGAGCCGCCACGCCAGATTATCTGGTGGCTCTCACGAATACATCTTCATTATGCAGCTGTTATGAAAGAAGGTCAGTCTGCATTGGTGGTGAGTTTCTGTAAGCGGTTCAGTGACCGGCCCTCCGGGGGACAGTGGCAGGACAAAGACAAACCGTGAATAGAGAGGACAGACAGCTCCGAGAGCAGCGAGATGTCTCTCTCTCTGTCTTTGTTTGGTGTGAGTTACTCCACCGTGGTCCAGTTGTGAACGAGGCCAGTGTTAATCCAGTAGTGCACTGGATTGTGGTCATTTTACGCCCCCTTTTGGTCACGGAAGTGTACTGCAGAATAGAGCATTAACAGTTTCTGCTGTATTTTGCACATTTATTTGATCAAAAGTACAGTAAAACCAGCAATATTACTTGTTTTTGAATTAAATATATTTAAAAATATAATTTATTCCTGTGATGCAAAGCTGAATTTTCAGCATCATTATTCCAGTCTTCAGTGTCACATGATCCTTCAGAAATCATTCTAATATGCAGATTTGTGCTCAAAGAACATTTATTATTATCAATTTTGAAAAAAAAAAAAAATCTGTGCTGCTTAATATTTTTGCGGAAACTGTTTTTTTTTTCAGGATTAGTTGATGAATAAAAAGTATAAAAGAATAACATTTATTTGAAATGTAAATCTTTCATAACATTATAAAAGTCTTTACTGTCACATTTGACCAATTTAATGTGTCCTTGCCAAATAAAAACATTATTTCCTTTCAAAAACAAAAATAAAAAAATAAAGAAAGCGGTGCTTGATCATAAATACGTACATTTGATCACTTATATTCACAAATATTAGCACTGCACTTTATTTTATATTTAAAATAACATTAGCACTGCATTTTATATTTAATAGCTAATAAAGTCTTAATATCATGATTAAGATGTTAATTATTATCATTCTGAAGCATCACATAGATTGCGTTGTCTTGGTTTTTCTCAGTGCTGGACAGGATAGGCCAATCACAGATGTGAATACTGAATAAGAAATTAATTTCAAGACATTGTTGAGCCAGATTTTTATTTATAAATGGCAAATACTATAAAAACCATACTGAGATTTGAATGCGGCTCAATGGAGGATATAGTTGTCAAGCGCCCTCTAGAGGAAGACAAGTTAGCAGTTAATAGCAACACTTGCTGTACAGTGTCAAAGACCCCTTTTGTGAAGAAAAAATCCTGTTTGGCTGTGAGGACGTCACACTTACATATCTCTTAATGATCTGCTGGCGTTCGTGTGGGTCGTCCAGTAGGTTGACAGACAGGTCAGAGATGGAGACTGCGACTGTGGCGGTCAGAGTCACCAGAAGTACCAGCGACCCTTTATCCTCCTCCAGCTCAAGTTCCAGCTTATGTGTCTTCTCTCTGCTCAACTTGGACAGGTCCAGCTGACACCTGAAATATGTTAAACACATGCACTTCTTGTAAATGTGGTTAAGGTTCAAGAACAACCTCCTTGACAGCAACCAGTCTGGTTCCAGAAGTGGACATTCAACCGAGACTGCCTTGCTCTCAGTTGTTGAAGCCCTAAGACTGGCAAGAGCGGATTCCTAATCTTCAATACTTATATTGCTGGATTTGTCTGCTGCTTTTGACACGGTTAACCACCAGATCCTCTTGTCAACCCTATTTGCAAAAGGAATCTCAGGAACCGCACTCCAGTGGTTTGAGTCTTACCTCTCAGATAGGTCCGTCAAGGTATCTTGGAGAGGTGAGGTGTTCAAGTTCAACTACTGGGGTGCCTCAGGGCTTAGTTCTTGGACCACTTCTCTTCTCTGTCTATATGGCATCACTAGGTTCTGTCATTCAGAAACATGGCTTTTCATATCACTGCTATGCTGATGACACTCAACTCTACCTCTCATTCCATCCTGATGATCCGACGATAGCTGCTCGCATCTCAGCTTGTCTAACAGACATTTCTTACTGGATGAAGGACCATCACCTTCAACTCAACCTTGCCAAGACAGAGCTGCTTGTGGTTCCATCAAACCCTTGGTTTCATCACAATTTCACCGTCCAGTTAGGCACATCAACCATAACTCCTTCAAAAACAGCCAAAAATCTTGGAGTTATGATTGATGATCAAATCTGCCCGGTCCTGCAGATTTGCTTTATTCAACATCAAGAAGATCAGGCCCTTTCTTTCGGAACATGCTTCACAACTCCTTGTTCAAGCTCTTGTT
>JAFVLL020005613.1:51990-142520 GCA_021397915.2 Tor tambroides | reverse complement strand
AATTTCTGTAAATGCGGTTGTCACTACCTGTATTTTTCGGGAGTTAATGCGGTTGTGGAATGCGGTTGTCACTCCCGTATTTTAGTGAATTATGTGTGTACAGAACGCGATTAAGGAGTAAAAGGTGAACTGACAACCGAATTTAGCTGCAGTGTGTACGTGGCCATAGTAATTTTGAATTTTTTTATCTTTGAATGAGTTTACATCTCACAATTTTGACTTTTTCTTCTCTGAAATCTGAATTTACATCTTGCAATTTAGATTTTTTTTTCTATGAATTCTGACTTTTACGTCTCACAATTTTGACTTTTTTTTCTCAGAATTTGGAATCTTGCAATTCTTGTTTGTTTCCTCCATGGAATAAAAAAAGATTATCTGACAATTCTGACGTTTCTTCTCAAAACCACAAGTTAACATCTTGCAATTCTGAGTTTATATGTTGCAATTCTGACTTTTTTTTTTTTCAGACCTTAGACAAAAAAGTCCAAATTGTGAGATATAAACTCTTATATGTGACATTTTTCTGAGAGAAACTATGTGGGAAATTATGAAGGGTGGTATTTGACCAGGTCTGATACTTGAATCGTGACTTTTTTTTTTTCCTTTTTTTTTTTTGTAAAAAGGTGTGCTATAACTATTGTAAGTGGTCGACTTTCAACTAGTTTTTAAATGACATACAATAAAATGGCCAAAAAAAACACCTCAGTCAATCATATCTCCAAACACAGATTCATTGTATCAGTATTTTTATTTATTCATGTGTGCTTTTATATAATTTCCTACAGTTTGATTCATTTACACTACTGGACAAAAGTCAAGCAAACCATTTAAAAGATAACGTGACGTAAAATATTGTGTATCATGTCGTGACTTGTGAGGTAATTGGTGATAGTCTTGCTAAATTGCTAAAAAAAAGTCATATCTAGGGGACAAAATATTATAAAGAATTGGTGCTAGGCTTGTTTGACTCGCTAGGCCAGTTGAAAACCACATAGAACCAGCCCAAAACAGCCTAGCAGCTAACTAGCAGCCTGAACATCCTGCAACAACAACTGCATAGCGTCCATGTCTACTGCACTATTCATTTTTTGTTGGTTTTCGTTAGTTACTTGTGGATATGAAAGTAATTGCATTTTGATTAAAGATAATGAAATATGTTTTCCCTTTACAATAAAGTAAATGGGATACATTTTCATTTGATGTTTTCTATAATTTATTACACAGTCAAGCCAAATTGCAGCTGATAGTCCAGGTGACAGAACAACTTCATCAGCTGTGAATATTTTAATTCGTCCTCTGCTGGGAGCAGCGGTGGATGTGCATAATGAACTCACAAGGTGAAGACTTTATTCCACTCGGGGTTCAGTGTCTTGTAGACTGTGTGTGTCTGCAGACGGTCATTACACAACTCTGCAATGCAGAACGGGTCGCTCTTTCCTGAAACACAGTGTTGCATTCAAAATACCCAAGTGTGATATGAATGAAATGTAATCTGTTATGTTTCTATTAAGTAATTTTTATATAATAACATTTTTTTTAAACAGTTTGATCTAGCTGCAGTGCAGTTTCTTGTCCCATAGTTCAAGGTTTGAGTCTGGTCTATGATGTTTTACAATCCTATTCCCTCTCATTCTCTCCAGTAATTTCATGTCCTCTTACACTACCACTCAAACATTTGGGGTTAGTAAGGATGCATAAACTGATCAAAAGTGAGAGTAAAGACATTTGTTATGTTTTATCTGAAACAGATTTCCATTTCTGTTCTTTTGAACTTGTAACACAGTTTCTACAAAATAATCAGCACAGCTGTTTTCAGCTCTGAATATAATAATAAATGTCTCTTGTGGCGCAAACCAGCATATTAGAATGATTGCTGGAGGATCATGTAACACTGAAGACTGGAGTAAAGAAATCCAATTAGTAATATATATATATATATATATATATATATATATATATATATATATATATATAAGAGTTATCATACAGCTTCCCTGAAATGTTGCCAGTGTGAAAGATTAGCATAGAGAAACTAATATTGGCCTTTCATTTTCATTTTAATTCATTTAAAAAATCCTTATATTAAGATAATCATTACATGTCTATGAGTAAAACGTCTATGACATCTGTGCTGAAACAATGTAATTCTACACACATCCTACCACCTGCATGTTGTTTTATGAAATATTTGGCTAATTTTGGAAAGATCTGAGCTAAAATGAAGAAAAATGTGAAGAAAAAAAGCACAGATTCGGGGTGTGTGTGCGCGCGTGTGTGTGCGCGTGTGTGTGTGTGTGATTGTTGGACGGAAAAAAGTGTAGAGGAGCTAAAAATCAGATTGGAAGACAAGTCTTTTTAAACCATAGGCTCAGAGAAAGGCACAGAAAAAGTGTGTATGTGTGTGTGCAAAAGCTTTTGTCTGTCCACCATGGTGTGGTATTAGAAGAAGCATGAAATCAGAACCCATGAGGTGGGCCGCTTTTGAGAGAACAGCAAACCTAAAAAAAACCAGATCAACTTATGACTGAGAAAAGTAGTAGAAGTAGAATCCTCTTTCAGATGGTCATCTTTCCATCATACACCTCCTGAAGAGAAACTGAGGTGTCAACCATTCCAAAACATTCAGAAAAATGCCTGGAAAAGTCTTGATAGACCATCCAGTTATCCAGTTTACTGTCCAGGTACATTTTTAAAGGTGTTTAGACATCAAATAGTGTTGGATTTAAAAAAAAAAAAAAAAAAATCAATCATATAAAATTTGTAAAAAAAAAATATAATATCTGTAAAAAATAAATAAATATATTATAATAAATACACAAAATAAATTAATTAAATATAAGCATAATATAAGCATTTATTTGATCAGAAATAGTGAAAAACAATATTGTTAAATATTATTCCAATTTAAAAGAACTGTTTTCTATTTTAATATATTTTAAAATGATATTTATTCCAGAAATATTTCTAATATGCTGATTTGATGCTCAAGAAACTCTTATTATTATTATTATTATTATTATTATTATTATCAATGTTGAAAACAATTTTTGCTGATTAATATTTTTGTGGAAGCAGTGATACACCACTTTTAAATTGGAATAATATTTCACAGTAATACAGTTTTTTTTTTTCTGTATCTTTAAAAAAACGCCTGAAACTTTCATTTTTTACACAATTTTTTTTTGCTGTTTTTTATACAATGCCAGACTTGCTCAAAGAGTTATATCTAGTTAATTAAATATTTTAAAGCATAGCATAACTAGAAAAAAAAAAATCATATATATGCATGACTTTTTTCCAGGCCATAGTTTTAAAATGACCTGTCTCCTTCTTATTGTTCCACTGGGCATAAATGAATATAGGAAGTGACGTATGATTTTACCTGTGACATCAGCAGCCATCAGCCCCTCGGCCCGCAGGATCTTCACCTGCACCATTCCGACATCCTTCAGGTTAAAGAACGACCTTAGTGGACTCTGAAAAAGAACAAAAGCACATCACAGAGGCCCATGGCTACATTCAGAGCTCACAATCTGCCAAGCAGCAACACATCCATATGTTTCTGACAGCTCTATTTTGGCCCTAACTTTCTCTAATCTCCTGTCAGAGTCCGCAAGCAGTTTTGTGTCCACGTCAAAGCCACTCGGCCATGGACATTGAGACAAAAACACTGAGCCGCCACGCCAGATTATCTGGTGGCTCTCACCAATACATCTTCATTATGCAGCTGTTATGAAAGAAGGTCAGTCTGCATTGGTGGTGAGTTTCTGTAAGCGGTTCACTGACCGGCCCTCCGGGGGACAGTGGCAGGACAAAGACAAACCGTGAATAGAGAGGACCGACAGCTCCGAGAGCAGCGAGATGTCTCTCTCTCTGTCTTTGTTTGGTGTGAGTTACTCCACCGTTGTCCAGTTGTGAACGAGACCAGTGTTAATCCAGCAGTGCACTGGACTGTGATCATATTACACCCCCTTTTGGCCATAGAAGTGTACTGCAGAATAGAGCATTAACAGTTTTTGCTGTATTTTGCACATTTGATCAGAAATACAGTAAAATTTTGCAATTTAAAATACCTGTTTACGAATTGAATATATTTTAAAATGTAATTTATTCCTGTGATGCAAAGGTGAATTTTCAGCATCATTACTCTAGTCTTCAGTGTCACATAATCCTTCAGAAATCATTCTAATATGCTGATTTGTGCTCAAGAAACATTATTATTATTACCAATGTTGAAAACAGATGTGCTGCTTAATATTTTTGTGGAAACCAATTTTTTTAGGGTTATTTGCTGAATAAAAAGTTTAAAAGAACAAGATTTATTTGAAATAGATATCTTAGTAACATTATAAAAGTCACATTTGATCGATTTAATGCATCCTTAAGATTTTTTTTTTTAAAGAAATTAATAACCCCAAACTTTTCAATGGCAGGGCAATTTGTTTTTTATTTTATTAATAAAGTAAGTGGTGCTTGATCATAAATAAGTAAAACTTATCACGTATATTCACAAATATTATCACTGCACTTATATTTAATAGCTAAAATAGTCTTAATATCATGATTTAGATGTGAAGTATTATCGTTCTGAAGCGTGATTTTTCTCAGCGCCGGACAGGATCGGTCAATCCCAGATGTGAATACTGAATAAGAAATTTTATTTAATCATTTTAAAGACACTGTTGGGGCAGATTTTTATTTAATGCCTAATAATATAAAAACCATACTGAGATTCGAATATGGCTCAATGTTGCCAAGTCTGTGGTTTTCCCGCGGAATTGGGATACTTTAACACTGTTGCCATGGGTTGATTTTCATGTCCGCGGGTTGAAGCGACCCCGTTAACCTGATATTTAGACCCTGGAATGCAAATTTGACCAGGGGAACGCCGCCAAAAAAATGCCCCTCAAATGTGATTGAACTAGTTTTTCACTAGTTTTGAATAGCAATTGGGCGTATTTTGTTGTGAAAACCTGGCAACCCTGATATGGCTCAATGGAGAATTCAAGTTGTCAAGCGCCCTCTAGAGGAAGACAAGTTAGCAGTTAATAGCAGCACTTGCCATACAGTGTCAAAGACCCCTTCTGTGAAGAAAAACTACTGTTTGGCTGTGAGGACGTCACACTTACATATCTCTTAACGATCTGCTGGCGTTCGTGTGGGTCGTCCAATAGGTTGACAGACAGGTCAGAGATTGAGACTGCGACTGTTGCGGTCAAAGTCACCAGAAGAACCAGCATCCCTTTATCCTCCTCCAGCTCAAGTTCCAGCTTATGTGTCTTCTCTCTGCTCAACTTCGACAGGTCCATCTGGCACCTGAAACATGTTAAGCACATGTACTTCTTGTAAATCAAGCAGAGATGATTTTCAGGTAACAGACATACTGATAACGTGAATAAATGATACGTAGGAAATTGTACGCACTGGCCGATGAAGTCGTCTCTCCTTCCAATGTCTTTATCCCAAACCGAGATCTCCAGAATGCCTCCCTCCTCGTCATACAGATGCAAGTCGAACTGCTCCCTCCACTGAGGGTTGAGGGTTTTGGGAATTGTCTGTTTGTACAGAAGAGAAGAATAAGTAACAGAGAAATAGTATTCTTAGAAATAGTTTCAGCAGTCAGTATTCTTATTCTGTCTGCTGAAACATATATTGAAGTGTCCATCATATGATGTATGACAACAAGGTTTTCATGATGAAAAGCAGATGTTGAGATAAATAAAAGAATGAAAAATTAATTAATAAATAAAAATATTATTTATTAATGAATTAGTTTATTTACTTATTTATTAATTAAATAAATATACAACAAAAAATAATAATATTTTAATTGTTTAATTTTCAATTATTGTTTATGATGACAAAAAAGTTTAATTAAAAACATTATTATTAATAAACATTTATTATTATTATTATTATTATGATTATTATTTATTTTATTGTTTTTATATTTATTATTATTATTCATTTTTATTTATAATGACAAAAATGTTTAATTAAAATAATATTAAAATATAGTTGTTTTTATGATGACAAAATGTTGATGTTATAAATAAATAAATGGATATATATATATATGTGTGTATATATATGTGTGTGTGTGTATTCATTTATTTATATATATTTATCTATATTTATCTATTTATAACAAATAAACATAAATAAATTTGTTTACACATATATAAACATCATATATAGGCATTTTTGTCATTATATATCATAAGTGTAAAAAATAAAAATATAAATTAATGAAGAAAAAATTACTTAAATATTATTTAATTGTATTTATTTATTAAATAAATAATTTACATGTATTGACTTTCATGTATTGTTAACAATGACAAATGTTTAATTAAAAGAAACTCATTATTATTAAATATTATTTTTTATATTTATTTTTATTCATTTAATTGTTTATAATGACAAAAAATGTTGAATTAAAATATAAATAAAATAATAATAATATAATAAATGTAAAAAATAAATATATATTATAATAAATACAAAATATAAATTTATCTGTAAATAATGCAGGCTGGTTAATATTATTTTCTTGGTTACATCAGCAAAGAAAAAATTTCTGTCAGAGGTGGGGGAAAATATTTTTTCTTTGGAATAATGGCTGAATCGTGGACATAAGTCCAAAGATATTTAAAAAGACATCACACAGTGTCATGTTGCCATGTTGAAATGACACAGTCGCTCATACCTTACTCTTGTACTTCTGAGGGCCTAGTTTAAACTTGACGTAAGGGTCACTCAAGCCGTTCTGGTCCATGGGGATGAGGTCGCGACCCTCGATGAGTCTGATGCTCACGATGCCCCTCCACAGCTGAGACTTTCTGTGCAGATCCGACAGCCGAAGATTCTGCTGCTGCTGCTGCACTCCACACACACATCACAAAACATTAAAGTGTTACTTCAGTCCAAAAGGGCAATTCTGTCATCATTTACTCACCCACATGATTTTTTGGACACAAAAGGAGATATATGAAGCCTACTTTTGTCCATACAGCAAAAGTGGTTGGTGAACATGGCTACAAAGCTCCAAAAAGTACAATCAGAGCATCAAGTACACTATTGTTTTAAAGTTTGGGGTCTGTATACTTTTTAAAAAAAAATTAAATTAATACTTTTTATTCAGTAAGGATGCTTTAAATTTATCAAAAGTGACCATAAATACATCTATAATGTTACATTTTACATATTACATATCTATTTCAAATAAATTGTTTTGAACTTTCTATTCATCAAAAAACCCTGAAAAGAAATGCATCTCGGTTTTTACAAAAATATTAAGCGGCAAACTGTTTTCAACACTAATAATAATAAGGAATGTTTCTTGAGCACATTCTAAGCACATTAGAATGATTTCTGAAGGATCATGTGACACTGAAGACTGGAGTAATGATGCTGAAAATTCAGTTTTGCATCACAGAAATAAATTACATTTTAAAACATATTCAAAAAGAAAACAGTTATTTTAAAATGTAGTAATATTTCACTGTTTTTACAGTATTTCTGATCAAATAAATGCAGCTTTGGTGCGCGTAAGAGCCAAATCTTACCGACCCCAAACTTTTGAACACTAGTGTACAGTACATGATGACAGATTTTTGGATGAACTGTCCCTTTAAGACAATGAAATGACTCCTCAATAGGGAAAGAACTCAAAGACTGTGGAATGGTTTGACATACACCATGAATGACTGGGTCACCAAAGCATAAAATGCAAATATCCACAAAAAGGCATGGCCCATCACCCCAGGAGATGCACGACTGCCGAAACTAAAGGACCCGTACCGATAAAACTCATCCTCTGACCAGACTGCTGCAATGCTGACATTTAGGGCATTTGGCACACAAACCAATTTCTCTTTGAACATGTTGCATTAGTCATCCTGCAAAATGTTCATCGCTAATAAACCCGATAAAATGTGTGGGACAGTTTACACAACAGCTGGTCAGAGAATCTGGGGGGCAAACACTCTTGCTTTTTTACCCTACTGCATCGCTTCCAGCCTCTCCTCAGTAGCATGGTCTACAAAAACAACAGAGCAGGTCGTATGCGTTACTGTATAATCAGGGGACCGGGATGGAGGGGGGTGCGATTTGATTAACGCCACGGCTACTTTTGTATTGGATGAGAAGCTAAATCTCTAAATCTGATCGAGAGATGCATCTTCTGCTCTTAAGCTCTGTCCTGATGATCAAAGCCGCCCATCAGACTGTTGGTGGAACACCATGTGAATTTCGATGCGTTCTCTGCCCGCCTGCACAGTGCAGCAGGTTTCTAATGTCTAATTCAAAGTCATTTCATCCATTATGCAGACAGCACAAATGTCCCATCATCCCAGTGTCTCTCAAGAGTCATGGACTTTTCAGACTAGCCGAACATAATACTTATACTATTTTTGCACAGTATGCCGTTTTTCTGTAAGCCAAATGAGCATTTTTTTTTTTTTTTAATTAATGGATTAAAAATGATAATAACCATTTTTACTGGATAACTGGACTTCACAAACCAAATTAAATGCAACATAGAAGCTCATGTGATCATAGTGTAGAATACTACTATTTGAAATGTGCATAATGCATACTGTTTTTAAAAAAATAGTAGGCTAAGCAATATATACTACCACACAGAAGTTTGGGGTTGATTTTTTAATCTTTTTAAAAGAAGTCTCTTTTGCTCACCAAGACTGCATTTATTTGCTGAAATACAGAACAGTAATATTATTACAATTTTATTGAAATTATAAGTGAAATATTATTGCAATTTTAAATAGCTCTTTTTTATTTGAATATATTTTAAAAAGGAATTTATTCCTGTCATGCAAAGCTGAATTTTCAGCATCATTACTCCAGTCTTCAGTGTCACACGATCCTTCAGAAATCATTCTAATATGCTGATTTGCTGCTCAAGAAACCTTTATTATATATGAAAACAGCTGTGCTGCTTAATATTTTTGTGGAAACCATGATCCTTTTTTCAGGATTCTTTGATGAACAGAAAGATCAAAAGAACAGCATTTATTTGAAATAGAAATAGTTTGGAACACTTTAAGTGTCTTTATTGTCACTTTTGATCAATTTAATGTGTCCTTGCTGAATAAAAGTATTCATTTCATAACCCCAAACCTTTGAAAGGTAGTGTACAGTAAACAGGTATCAACTTCAGTTACATGATTCACACGCTTTTCAAAAACAAGATGACTGGATGTGGTTGCTGAACACTTCCTGAGAGATAAAAATAGTTTATACAGTCTTGTGAGAAAGGTGTGAAACAAATTTGACGTCTGTAAACATGTCAGAATGAAATCTTTTTGGATGCATGTTGAGAGTTTGCAGGCAGATTGAATCTTTTCCACCTTTTCCACATATAAAACAACATTAATCTGCCAAATGAGTCTTACCGCCTGTTGGAGGGCCTCTCTGTCCTCTGTACTTCTTGGGAACAGAGTGACTGCCAGTTCTAGAGAGCCCAGGTCCTGATTGGGGCAGTGAGGATCTTGAAGGTCCAACCGAACATCAAGAGGTCTACAACAAAAGCATGGGCTGTTATGACCACCATTATAAGTACTGTTGTACAGGTGCATCTCAATAAATTAGAATGTCGTGGAAAAGTTCATTTATTTCAGTAAATCAACTCAAATTGTGAAACTTGTGTATTAAATAAATTCAATGCACACAGACTGAAGTAGTTTAAGTCTTTGGTTCTTTTAATTGTGAAGATTTAGGCTCACATTTAACAAAAACCCTCCAATTCACTCTCTCACCAAATTAGAATATGGTGACATGCCAATCAGCTAATCAACTCAAAACACCTGCAAAGGTTTCCTGAGCCTTCAAAATGGTCTCTCAGTTTGTTTCACTAGGCTACACAATCATGGGGAAGACTGCTGATCTGACAGTTCTCCAGAAGACAATCACTGACACCCTTCACAAAGAGGGTAAGCCACAAACATTCATTGCCAAAGAAGCTGGCTGTTCACAGAGTGCTGTATCCAAGCTTGTTAACAAAGTTGAGTGGAAGGAAAAAGTGTGGAAGAAAAAGATGCACAACCAACCGAGAGAACATTATGAGGATTGTCAAGCAAAATCGATTCAAGAATTTGGGTGAACTTCACAAGGAATGTACTGAGGCTGGGGTCAAGGCATCAAGAGCCACCACACAGATGTGTCAAGGAATTTGGCTACAGTTGTCGTATTCCTCTTGTTAAGCCCCTCCTGAACCACAGGCAACGTCAGAGGTGTCTTACCTGGGCTAAGGAGAAGAAGAACTGGACTGGCTGCCCAGTGGTCCAAAGTCCTCTTTTCAGATGAGAGCAAGTTTTGTATTTCATTTGGAAACCAAGGTACTAGAGTCTGGAGGAAGGGTAGAGAAGCTCATAGCCCAAGTTGCATGAAGTCAAGTGTTAAGTTTCCACAGTCTGTGATGATTTGGGGTGCAATGTCATTGTGTTGTTTGAAAACCAACATCACTGCACCCGTTTACCAAGAAATTTTGGAGCACTTCATGCTTCCTTCTGCTGACCAGCTTTTTAAAGATGCTGATCTAATTTTCCAGTAAGATTTGGCACCTCCCCACACTGCCAAAAGCACCAAAAGTTGGTTAAATGACCATGGTGTTGGTGTGCTTGACTGGCCAGCAAACTCGCCAGACCTAAACCCCATAGAGACTCTATGGGGTATTGTCAAGAGGAAAATGAGAAAGAAGAGACCAAAAAATGCAGATGAGCTAAAGGCCACTGTCAAAGAAACTTGGGCTTCCATACCACCTCAGCAGTGCCACAAACTGATCACCTCCATGCCATGCCGAATTGAGGCAGTAATTAAAGCAAAAGGAGCCCCTACCAAGTATTGAGTACATACAGTAAATGAACATACTTTCCAGAAGGCCAACAATTCACTAAAAATGTTTTGTTTTTTTTTATTGGTCTTATGAAGTATTCTAATTTGTTGAGATAGCGAATTGGTGGGTTTTTGTTAAATGTGAGCCTAAATCATCACAATTAAAAGAACCAAAGACTTAAACTACTTCAGTCTGTGTGCATTGAATTTACTTAATACACGAGTTTCACAATTTGAGTTGAATTACTGAAATAAAATGAACTTTTCCACGACATTCTAATTTATTGAGATTCACCTGTAGTTTATCACCTAAAGAAGAGAATAGTACTTTTGATAAATAGGTTTAAAGTGATAATGTCCACTTGTTAATATAATACTTTTACAATGGCATTGGTTACCGAAAATTTTTGCATTTGTGTAATGCTGCATCCAAGGCATTAGATGTCAGTATGAACTCTTAGATCACAACAAAACATTAGCAAAACTGACCTTGTCAGTGTTTATTTCCTGAAACTCCTAATACATTTGAACACCTTTTTATGCTGATTTGACACTAACTGTTGAATTCTTATATGTTTGCAGTAATGATGAAGACACGATACCTCTGGAGCTCCAGAGAATCAAGGTACAGGTAAGCTGAGCCCATAAAATCATCTTGAAGGCCAAAGTCATAGTCAAACACCTAAAATAGATTGCATAAGGGAAAATTCTTTAGGAAGAAATATCAGATCATTCTAGACTTCTTAATGACTGATTGATTACTGTTGTCGATTCATTAAAAAAAAAAACCCCAGCTGGAATCAGTCTACAGCTCTTAAAAGTCATTGATTCAAGACTCAGAATACATCGATCCCACATTGTGTTTTTGATTCACTAAAACAAACCAGCTCATAAGAGTCATTTATTTTGGAATCAGTCTACACTGTTCATGCTGTAATGTTTTGGATTCGATAAAAAGAACTGGCTCATAAGAGTCATTTGTTCATAATTGGCATATACCAGTTGCACAGTATGTTTTTGATTCACTAAAAAGAGCCGGCTCATAAGAGTCATTCATTTTGGAATCAGTCTTCATTGTTCGTGCTGTAATGTTTTTGATTCAATAAAAAAGCACTGGTCCATAAGAGCTATTTGCTCATGCAATATGTTTCCGATTCACTAAAAAGAATCGTCTCTTAAGAGTCATTTGCATTGTAATCAGTGTATATTGTTTGGGCTGTAATGTTTTTGATTCTCTAAAAAGAACCAGCTCATAAGAGTAATTCATTTGGGATTCAGACCACACTGGTCAAGCAAATTCACTAAAACGATTTGCCTCGTAAGAGTCATTACTTCTGTTTTCAGAATACACTGGTCGAGCAATATGAGTTGATTCACTAAAACGAACCGGCTCATATGAGCCATTCATTCAGAAACCAGACTACACCAGTCGTCCAGTAAGTTTTTGATTCACCAGAACGAATCACCTCATAAGAAACATTCATTTGGGTTTTGGAATACATTGGTCGTGCTGTATGATTCTGTTTCACTACAACAAACTGGCTCATAAGAGTCATTCATTCAGGATTCATATTATGTACTAGGGATGCACGATATTGGATTATTGCCGATATCCGATATGCCGATATTTTTCAACTCATTTTGGCCGATACCGATGCCGATATATTTCCTTTTGTTTGGAAACAGCACCAAGTCTCTCCTGTGCAGAAATTATAAGCAAAATATTTTTAATGTTGGTTAGTTTTTAACAAGAACTTATTTGTTAGAATTAAATAAACAATAATGAAGGTTTTTTGACAGTACATTGAAGCTTTGAAAATAACTATAAATAAACTATATATCAATCGCTGTATTTTTCCCCAGAAAGATGCAGTGTTAACCCTAACATTTTATTTTAAGATTTGACATTTGTAGATGGTCTAAAGCAAAAGAGTTCTGAAAATCTTTTAGAGCTTATGATTTGTTTAAAAAATAAAACATATTACACATTAATGAATAAATCAGTATATGTAAAATTATTTAATTTACAAGTGTCATATTTGTGATTATTTTTTTCATGTAAGCTTCTGACCTTTAAATCAAAACATACTCATTATTTTGACATCAATTACTGCTTATATAAACAGAAACACTGTCTAAATGTTATTTGTGTAGGCTATTTTACTTTTAATTTAATTAGAAGTAGGCCAACAGCGCCCCCTACAGATTACAACTCGTTAATGAGTGGGCGTTAGGACCTGGGGGAGGCTGTCACTGCTGCCGCTCCATGTGCTATTACTGTTTACTCTATCACACACCGAAAGCGTCATTCTGTAGGTGCTTTCACAGATTAAATGCAGCGATCCGAAAGAGTGAGTCTAATCATCATTCAGACAAAACTTTGCTTCAAGAATGAGCCACACTGTTGACTAATCTGTGACCTAATTGCTAGCACACCCTGAGCACATGTGAGTTAACTTATTCCTCTTATCGGCAAGACATATCTGCATAATTTTTCATATCGGCCGATGCCGATATTTACATTTAAAGCCATTATCGGCCGATTCCGATATCAGTCCGATAATATCGTGCATCCCTATTATGTACTATATGTACTTGGTAACAAGCATCTAAAAACTATGTGAGTAAAAGCAGTATTTTTACCTTAATATACAGAGGCTCTTGTAAATTGTCCACTATCAGACAAACACGCTCATCCCAAACTGGGTTAAGATTCTTGTGGATGATTTTACTACGGAAAACTTCTTTGCCGGCTATTTTGAACTTCACATACGGGTCACTTGTTCCTGAACATAAGAGCATTTTGATCTCAACATCATAGAAAATCATAAAAGGAACATTAGTTTTAAATAGCATATAAATACATCTTATTAAAAGTAAAACACATTTTCCTGACAGGAGACAACATGAGCGTCAGAGATGTAGGTCTTACCGCCTCTGTCCCGAATGGCAAGGTTGTTTCCTTTTTTCAGCACAATGTCTAACTGGTACATTGCTGAAGTGGGCAGTGAAGGCTGTGTTCCACCATTACCAGCTGCATTAATGCCCTGAAGAAAAGACATTGTCCCAAAAACTTTAGTGTGACTGATTGACAGGACCTCCATAAACACACAATGCATCCAAAGCCATTAATGCCAAACCTTATAGGGTTTTACTAACTCAAAAGTGCTCATATGAAAAAACTTCTGGGGAGAAAATTTTTGATTGAAATTATGACAGGATGTTGCAAGATGCTTAAAACTGATAAACTATTGCTCTAAACCAGCATTGAGAACATAAAACTGAGCTCTTGTTATACAGACCAGGTATTATTCTGTTCTAATAGTTTTATTAGAATGGCCACTTGCACCCTGCATTTATTTAACTGGACTCATTCCAATATATTTACTAATTTCAGACATATTTTTGGTTGTTGTTTATTAGTATTATAGCAGTGTTGTGTAATGGCATGCTAAAAGCAAAAATGCTCCACAATGTGAAGCAATCAGTTAATCAGAATAATGTGGTCTAGATATGGGCACAGATCCATTCTTCATTAGAATACTTTTACAAGTTTATACTTTTACAATGTCAGCACTCATTTTCTACCAGTTTCTTCCTTGTTCCCTTTTGTGGAGATGTTTATTAGTGAAATAAGCTTCCACTTTGTTGCATGCCGCTTATCATTTGTGGTTGGTCACTTTATATGTCAGTAAGATGATCTCATCCATTGTAGCCAGTTGTTCAACAGAATAAGCCACAAATAAACTAAAAAGCGAGAGTCACAGAAGGCTTAACATGCCATTTTTGCATAGGAAGTCAAGTCAAGTCAAGTCAAGTTGAGCTTTATTGTCATTCCGCTGCATGTGGGGACATACAGTGGAACGAAATGTCGTGCCTCACAGGACCAAAAAAAAAATCAAGTATTTAAGAAAAATATAATAATAATATTTTATTTTAAAGTACAACTGTAAGTAAATTTGATTATAAAATACTATTATTTTATTATGATAATTAAGATAGATTATTATGATTATGATAATTTATTATAATTATTATTATTATATAAACTAAATACAAAATATTACTGTTGTAATTTCACTGTAAAATAACAAAACCAGGTATTTAATAAAATATAATAATAATAATAGAAGTAATAAATATATTTTTTTTACAGTACAACTACTAATTATTAATTTTACAGCTGTCTTCTTATTTTTAAACATTAACCCATCAAACAGAAAGCCACAGGGAGCCGTAAAGCTTCTGTTTTGTTGATAAGCATTTCTCCTTACAAGTATGGAAAGTTGTTTTGTGTATCTTGCAATCCCATGGCATTAAATTCTCATCTTGCATGCTCATTAAAGCATTTACTGCGAACGAGCTGCTTTGAGACACTAAAAACACTGGTTCATGAGCTGCTCACGAGATGATGAACACAGTGCTTCATTCTGAAACATGCCGTGCATATATTGATTTAATTCAATCGCAGCCATTGGGATTTGATAATCACACTGCGTGTTGAGATTTCATTTTTATTTCAATTAATCATCCAGCCCTCGTTCCATGCTCCCCTATAAGACCTGTCTAAGATGAATTCACCTTTCTTTCTTCTGTTTGGAGCATCTCTGTAAGCAAAGACACCCGTCGTCTCACCTCTGCTGTGAGGTGATTACAAGAGCAGGTCTCCTAAGGAGAAAGACACTGACATGGGGAACGTTGCCAACCAATAAAACACGTCAACCACTGCACTGAAAATCTTTATTGAGGTTTGTACAAGTAGCTCATGTTGACTGTGCCTATAAATCAAAGTCTTGTAATGAGCTCCCTCCTGCTACAGTTAATTAGAAATGGTATGAGCGTGACAGCTAAAACACAATTTATTTTCATTACACATAATTAAGACAAAACAAAACTGTCTTTTTGTACTCAGTGACACGATTTTGAGCAGCAAATCAGTCAGTACGAGTCCTTTATGCAAATTGGCATTAATGCAATGCAACCAATACTAGAAACATCTGTAGTAAGGATGATTGAACTTTAGCCAGAGAAAATATTTCGAATAACTTGCCAAAGGGTTTAACAGGAAGACATAGCAGTTGACAGTATAGTGGTTAAAGTTATAGAGCCACTTCCTGTTTGCAAGAAAAGCAGCCTATAAACAGAAATTCTGGGGTCCATTATAGGGGCCTCAAGGGATGTGTGCAAAATGCACCTGTATTAGGTATAAAGTTGTAAGACAGGAAACATGTGATCTGTTTAATGTTGTTTTCATGCATGTCTGGTCTGATATGTAGATATTTAAGCCCTGAGCAATCAGACAACAACAGTGAATGTGACCTGCTTGTAGAAAACTTGTAGCTACGATGCACAACCCACAGTCTCATCATGACCTTAAACTGGCATAACAACTGTATCATCTTAACTACCCTTTTCATCATTTCAATCCTTTTCCAGTTGTTTGTGATTATTGGATAAAAAGGTCATGGAAATAAAAATAAAAATAAATAAATATTTTTCGCCAATAGTCACAAACAACTTTCAGATATATAATATCATATAATATAATATCATATATCTGAATGTCATTTGTGACTATTGGACACAAACAACATTTGTAAAATGTATATCTTAAAAAAAAAGGTAAAAAAATAAAATAAAATTTTTACCTTACTTTTTAAGATCTAATTTTTCTCACAAACAACATTCACATACTAAAAACGGTAATTCTGTATTTTTTATAGTAATTCATAGTCATAGTGAAACATGACTCAAAGTCATTTGGAATTATTGGTCAAAATGTCATAGAAATAAAATAAATATCTTAATATCACACACACACACACACCTTTTTTTTTTACCTTTTTAACATATAAACTTTACAAATGTTGTTTGTGCCCAATAGTCACAAATGACATTCAGCTATATATGATATGATATGATATGATATGATATGATATGATATGATATGATATGATATTATGTAATATTATATATCTGAAAGTAGTTTGTGACTATTGGGCGAAAATAACACACAAATATATATATATATATATATATATATATATATATATATATATATACATATATATATATACATATATATATATATAAACATTATTTATAGCAATAATAAACAATTCAATTCATTTTTTAAATGTAAATATAAATTGCATTTTTTTTTTCTTTTCTTTTTAAGCAGAGCATAAAATTTGTCAGATTTACTTCATTTCTTTTCAATTTCTAGGTTTTCCATGACTGTGGAAACCCTGTAGGTAGCTCAGCTTTACTGCAATTCCCACATACCATGATTTTACACAATCAACATGCTCACCGAAATTAGCGGCTCTGACACACGTAGAGGAGTTCATCTGAGTTGCAGAGTTACTCCTGAGCAGATTAATCATCTCCAATGCCAGATCCCGAGTCTTAGATTTCTTAAGAAAGGCATGCTGCTGTTTTTCAAATCTCAAACCTCCCCAAAAGCCCTTCTCATCTAACTACAAAGACAGCTCACGCAGCTCCATACCAAAACTGTTTGTCAAGTCCACACATGCAGTGAAGATAGCACCAGTATGATCCAGAGGAACTCCAGGCCGTGTTGTTTGTTTGACTCTAATCTCTGCTGCTCTGTTGGTGGCTGTTAAGCCAGTGATGTAATGGCTTGGGATGGACATACATACAGAAAAGCTACTATGTATGCTAACCTTCAATGTCTAGTCAAAAACTTTATTGCTCATAGAAGCCATTTTGAATTCTTATTTAAAAAAAATGAATCACACTTTCTTTTATCTCAGACAAGGATTCCCAAATTTTTTTGTCAGCCAAACCACTTTGACATAAAATATTTACTTGAAGGTACTCCCATGAGATTTTACATTAATATTTCAATAATGTAACAACACAAGTTCACAGATCTCTGATGTAACATGACAAGCAAGTAAACTGATAAAAATCAAATCTCCTTTTACCAAGTGATTTATTAATGTTTTTATTTTAAAATAAAGTAAACCTAGCGCACATTGCATTCCCAAATGCGCATTAAACTCTCAGTGCTTGCAGTGATGAATCTCATGAGAAGCAGCATTAAGTTAACTATGAGCCAAGCCGCTCTGAAAAAAATGTATTATAAGCTGCGTGCGTGTAAATGAACACAGTGATGCTCTTAACTATGAAACGCGCCTATTCACTTTTATAAAATACATTTTTCAAAATATTGTGTCGTAAAGAAGAAAGAAAGACATACAGGTTTGTAACAACCTGAGTTTGAGTTAAGTCTCATTTTTGGGTAAACTATCGCTTTAAGCAAAACACACCTCTGGCGCTACCAAAAAAACAACAACAGCAGACCTCATTTGTTTTTTGAGATCTTACATGCAACTTAATCACATCTTTTAATCTGTATTTATGGATCTTAAAAATATTCTGCACATTGACAACCAATAATATATAATGTACTAATAAAGACAATAATTCACTTCTGCAACCTTATTCAACACTTGGCACTCTGTTTGGCTTTAAGCCTGTTATACACTCACCTAAAGGATTATTAGGAACACCTGTTCAATTTCTCATTAATGCAATTATCTAATCAACCAATCACATGGCAGTTGCTTCAATGCATTTAGGGGTGTGATCCTGGTCAAGACAATCTCCTGAACTCCAAACTGAATGTCAGAATGGGAAAGAAAGGTGATTTAAGCAATTTTGAGCGTGGCATGGTTGTTGGTGCCAGATGGGGCAGTCTGGAAATGGTATTTGTCCTGCTCAGTACTGGGATTTTCACGCACAACCATTTCCAGGGTTTACAAAGAATGGTGTGAAAAGGAAAGCATCCAGTATGTGACAGTCCTGTGGGCGAAATGCCTTGTTGATGCTAGAGGTCAGAGGAGAATGGGCCGACTGATTCAAGCTGATAGAAGAGCCTTTGACTGAAATAACCACTCGTTACAACCGAGGTATGCAGCAAAGCATTTGTGAAGCCACAACACTTCAGCCTTGAGGCGGATGGGCTACAACAGCAGAAGACCCCACCGGGTACCACTCATCTCTCCACTACAAATAGGAAAAGAGGCTACAATTTGCACGAGCAAAATTGGACAGTTGAAGACTGGAAAAATGTTGCCTGGTTTGATGAGTCTCGATTTCTGTTGAGACATTCAGATGGTAGAGTCAGAATTTGGCGTAAACAGAATGAGAACATGGATCCATCATGTGTTACCTGCTATTGTGTGCAGGCTGGTGGTGGTGGTGTAATGGTGTAGGGGGATGTTTTCTTGGCACTTTGACCCCTTAGTGCCAATTGGGCATCGTTTAAATGCCCACGGCCTACCTGAGCATTGTTTCTGACCATGTCCATCCCTTTATGACCACCATGTACCCATACTCAGTGGCTCACTTCCAGCAGGATAATGCACCATGTCACAAAGCTCAGATCATTTCAAATTGGTTTCTTGAACATGACAATGAGTTCACTGTACTAAAATGGCCCGTCACCAGATCTCAACCCAATAGAGCATCTTTGGGATGTGGTGGAACGGGAGCTTCGTGCCCTGGATGTGCATCCCACAAATCTCCATCAACTGCAAGATGCTATCCTATCAATATGGGCCAACATTTCTAAAGAATGCTTTCAGCACCTTGTTGAATCAATGCCACGTAGAATTAAGGCAGTTCTGAAGGTGAAAGGGGGTCAAACACAGTATTAGTATGGTGTTCCTAATAATCCTTTAGGTGAGTGTATGTGTTCATATGTCTTTACTTTTAGGCAAGTTCCTCTTCTTGCAAACCATCTTGGCAAACACCCTCATGAACAGAGAGAACTAACTGTACAGTACCAACATGACTGAAACTAACAGTTTGGAGAAAAAAAACTCAATGTCAAGACCAAACTTTACAGTTTTAAAAGAAATTCTCGTGGAAAAAATGCTGATACAAGGTCGTTCTGGCACATGTCCTTGTGTGAATGAGAATCTGACATGAGTTTGACTATGCAAACATATCCCTTTGCATCTACAAATGTAGAAATGACCATGCACAAAAACACCTGATTCAGGTAAACTTTAGTGTGCATATATTAAAGGTTTAAAATGTGTACAAGGGCAAAGATATTCACATGCATGCATGCAACAAAAATGACTGTGTACTGATAATTGGAAGAGTTCTGACTTGACATCTGATTTGGACTAACAATGTAAAAAATATTACAGTGTCAAAATAATTCTGTTCTTGTTTGACTGTATTCAAAGCAGTTGGTAGGGTGGATTCAGCAAAAGTGGGACATCAGGTAAAATAAGGCAAATAGGCTTAATGGTTGATTGCCCTTTAAACCCAATTTAAGTCATTCTGGAAATGTTTCCATTTCTCTGACATCATCCTGATGGATGTGATCAAACTTCAAGATCTAACGGATCTCAGCCTATGTATTAATATGGTTTTATATATGGGTGTCTATTTGAAGCATGCTGTTCATTTGTGGTCCGCTTCAAGTTTCGCCTATAACAAATAAGCTAATAGATTATAAAAACAAGCTTATAAAAAAGCTTAAACTATTATGACACAGGTTTACCTGGCTGCAGTTCGTCATATTTCTTATAGTATTTATTGTAATATTTTTGTAACAAACAGATTTTCTATAAACCTAAATTCAGGTTCAGGTTTGCAGATGACTCACTTTACCTAAAAAAAAATTCAAATCTATCACTATCAAATAGAAATTACACTAAATATGTTTAAATACATTTATATTTAGGAAGCTGTGGCATCACAAAACCCTAAATGCTCAGTTATTATACAAATTTATCAAAAACTATTCCAGCTTTGGATAGTTCACTGTACTTAAAACAAAAACAATCTATTTAAATCAATTTATTTATGTTCTGAAACATCTGCAAATGTGAATATGAAGCGTAAACCAACCTGCATCCATCACTTACTACTGCAGTGCAATGGCAAAAACATTTGAAACATTATAAATCATCTTACCACACTTTTATTGATCTCTTCCTCGTTACCATTCATCACAGCATCATCAGTGCATGTGGACACTTGCAGAGCAGGTTTATGTTGAGACTGCACCAACTGGGAGAGTGTTGGTTTGGAGCTGACGGTTCTTTTCAGCTTCTGGATCTCCGCACCGAGCGACGCTGCTGGTACGGCCGCCGTACCGACACTCTGCTCCGGCATGCCGCAGCGCGTCCTCCCGCTCTCTCCACCATCCGGAGCGGTTGCCGCGCTGTGCAAATTGGGTTGAGACGAAGAAACCGCTCGGTCCAAACCATTTGGCCGTTTCTTTTTAAATAGCCAAAACCCGCTTTCTTGCTTTCTGTCTTTTTTACCCAGTTTGGGGCTGCCAGTGAGTTTGGGTCTGCCGTGGAAGGATTTCCACAAGCCCCGCTGTTGCTGATGGTGGGATGGAGAAACATCATCCATGTCCAGTTTCCCCTCCATATGATCTCTGCAGTGTGCTGCTGCGTCCCAGGCAGATGTTTCTGTGAGGTTACTGTTGAAAACATGCAAACCGATGCAAATAGCATTTACTTGAGTGTTGTGCTCAGCAGTACATGTTGCGTATTAAACGCATGTTTGATGCGGAAGTAGCGTGATGGAGAGGCAAGTTTTTCCACGGCACATCTGCAGACCTTCATGGTTTTATAAAACGAGCCAGTCCCCCAGTCTGTGGTCCTCATCCACGCCCAGCATTTAAAAAAGTTGCTTTGGTACCCATGCTAAATAAATATGCCATATATGATCACGCAACGCATCGTTCCTGCCCACCGAGCTTTTATTTACATGCACTTCAGTTAAACTCCTTCTACGTTGTGGTCTGTGTTAATTCGATACTACGTGATCGAAGAATGTAATATGCAAATATGTATGCAAATACGTTTAACCATAAGACAAACCTGTGGACTTGATGCATTACGCAAAGTTCATTGTTTGCACACCTTGGGGGTGTTTAGTTCGTGTTTTAACAGACATTCTTTAAAAATCGTTCCCGTTCAAGTTCAACGACTGTCTTCAATGACTGACTGTAGCGTGAACCAATAGCATTCGAGTGGGGTCTGTGGAAAGAACATTTCATTGGTTGGACCTACTGAACGAACACGCCCTCTTTACTGAACGAGTCGGTTTTGATTCTAAATGTGTTCGTGAATTAACTAAAAAAAACTAAATTAAAACATCTCGTTCGTGGGAGCTTTTTACTGTAAAACCGATAGGCTAGTTTTAATTTGTTGTAATTTATGAGGAAAACACGTACAGTGCCTAAAATCAATTTGTTTCGGTTGCTGGTTTTTAATAAATCGGCGAGTGAATCATTGTCTCTCTGAATGAATCTTTCGAATGATTCTAATCACTGGGATGATTCCCCACCACTAGCATACAAGCATTTTAATGATGTATAAATTCAAACTCACATAATTTAATCCCTGAGCCAATATGTCTTGGAAAATAAACTTGGATGTTAATGACATGAAAGTGAAATTATATCATGAGCAATCTAAAAAATATTTACCAATGATGAAAAGATGTACAGACCAGACATGTTTACCTCAGAGGATGTGTTTATTTTTCAAAGGATTATGATAAATGGCAGATGGTGCATTTGTCATGCTCATATAGGAATAGCTTGAGTAAACACATACAGGGCATATGAATCAATATCTCAGTGCATCCATCTGAAACCAATAACAACAAGTGATATAAAAGATGTCGGAGCCTATTCACTGATAAAGATTGTCTGATATCCATTTTGTGAAATATTATACATAATTCGGTCGCCCTAAGTGACATATTATACCCTGAATTACATAAATCTGTCATAAAGAATCAAATTTTTATGTTCGATCCATAAAGTAGACAATCAGTGAAAATTCTCTTCAACATACAGCAATCGTACAGCAAAGTTTGCAATTCAAGGTGCTCTGATAAGGCCTTCAGAGACGAATAAATGAATGAAGAATGAATAATTAAAGTGTTTGCTTTAATACTGCAAATATTTTGATACTTCTAAACCTTGTTCAAAATGTAATAACTTAGTGGTATAGCTTCTTTAAAAGTAGAAAATCACTCAAATATTTCGTTTTCCACTCAGTGCTCTTGTTTTAAGCAAATCGGCACAGGCGCACAAACTCCGCACACGCACACATTGCTAAAATATTAAAAAATTGGGATAGAAACAGATCACAAAAATGGCAAACAAAAAACAATAGAACGACAGAACATTTGCCATGTCTACTGTGAATAAAGCAGCAGTCTTTGCCATGGAAATAGTCATACAGCATCACATGGACTGTACAAAGTGTGAAAACAACTTTTAGTGTTGCCAAATATTTTAACTCGGAGCCTGGTTTTAGATATCAGGCTCAGGTCAAGTGACCCTTTTAACCGCAGTGCTCGACACATGCATTCGTATCTGTGTGTTGTGTTTGACATCTCACAAATACATCTGTTTGTTACCCTACTGCATATCCTTCAGTGTGATGGTGTTAAAGTGTTATGTGTCTGCTTGTGTAAAAGTGCAGACAAGTTGAAATCAGCGGTTTTTGTTCAGGGCGGCGTTCACAGGTCTTGTTCGTGCATCTGCTGCTGCATTTTTTGAAGCATCTCCTGCATCCTCCGCAACTGTGATGGACAAAGTGAACAATATTAGGCAGATTCAGCATTTAAGGTTGCAAACAGGGCCCAAAATTAACACTTGCCAAGCACCAAAGGCAAATGAAACCCAGCTTTGGTGAGTAAATGAAACCCGAGGATGCAATATGGTTTAACGCAAAGCCTGTATTGTAATTATATAAATAAGTAATACTGAAAATGCAACAAGCAACCATATATCTTACCAAGTTTATAATGAGAATGGTTAAAAAAGAGAAACTGAGGTAAACATGTCTGGTCTGTACATTTATTGTCAAAAAAGAGAACCATTTCAACAGAGAAGTTCCCTGCAGATTTATGCAAAAAAAAAAAATGCTTTATGGTTAAAAATTTGAAAGAAAACAATCAACCATGAATATTAGTATTGTAATTGTACTGTTGTTATATAAAAGAATAATAATAATTAATATTATTATATAAATTAAAATGATTATTATTAAATATTTTACAGTTAAATAGTATTGCAGTGCTATTTCATTATTAATTTGTTTAATTTTTCATAATAATTAATAAAACAATTATAATACAAATTATTATTATTATTAAATAAAATTATTTGAAATAATAATAAAAATTGCAATTAGATGTATTTGTTCTGCCTGTTTTGTAATGAAACAATGCACATACAGTTTCATGACTGGTTAAAAAAGAACTGAAAATTAAAAAAAATAATAATAATAACTAGATTAAGCAGGACAGCTGACTGACCTCTTCATCCTTCATCTTTATCAGCTTTTCTGTCTCTACGTCTGGGGTGGACAGTGGTAGTATCGGGATGGGGCTCTCCACGCGACTATCTTGGGTCAGTTTGCTGGTGAAAACAGAACATCTCATAATTGAAAACGTCAGTGGCAAAGATTCTTTTTATATTATATTTATTAAGAGAAAAGCATTGTGACTTACCTTGTCATTTGCTGTATGCACTGCGCCCTGTAGTTTTCATAGTGCACGTCACACGTGATGTCTTTCAGGTCATGCATGTGTGAGCGAATCAACATGTTCCTCAGCTTGACGAAATCACAATGGGACTGGTTCTCCACTGTGATTAAAAAATATGCACACAAATCTGTTGGTGAAGCCTTTTTGTACATGAATTGTTAGCTGGCACTCGGTTGAGTAAAACTTATTTTTGATGCATTTGTTCAGAGTCTGTCTCATGCAAAATTTAGATATTCAAGCACAGATCCACACTGACCTTCCACAATGCCCCATGGGTAAAGTCTGCCTCTCACCCGCTGACCTTTGACCTCCACTATCGTGTTGCTCCCAATCACAGCAAATGGAGTGCTCTCCTGAAACACACAACATAGAACATTTTTATTTTTTTGCTTCTAAATTTTACTGTTTTTAAAGATTACATTAGTTAGTTAGTAAAGTTCTCCAGGAAGAGTTGAGTTTACAGTCGTCTTTCCAAAGATGGTGATTTATTCCATTGTTCAGGTGAATTATTTTTTTTATTTTTTTATTTAAAATGTTCCATTAGTTAATTAATTTCTCCAGCAAGAGTTGAGTTTACAGTAATTTTTTGAAGACACCATTTTTCCAAGATGCCTTTAAAGTGTACATCAATTAGTTAGTTGGAGTTTAAAGCTGTTTTTTGTTGTTGATGTTTTATTTTGTTTGTTTGTTTATTTGTTTGAAGATTATGATGGACTCCCTTTTTCAGGTAAAATATTTCTTTTTATTTTATTTATATTTCTTTTCTTTTTTTTTTAACTTTTTTATTATTATCATTTTATTATTTATGTATTTATTTTTACATTGGTTAGTCAAGTTCTGCAGAAAAAGTTGCGCTTACAGTAGTTTTTCAAAGATTGTGATGGATTCTCTTGTACAGGTGAAATATTTCTTTTTTTTTTATATATATTTTATTTTAATTTATCATTTTTTTATTTTATTTTTACTTAGAATGTTTTTTTTAATTATTATTATTATTATTTGCAAAATTATCTGCAAAATGTGCCAGAGGAGTAGTTACAGCATCTACCAACAGTCAAACCTTAAACCCCTTAATTGAGGCAGTGCATTTGGTTTTGGATGAATGACTTTGATTCTTCGTTAAACTCATAGTAGTTTTAATCTGGCATGGACCCTATGAACCAGACATCAACCTTGGATGGAACAGCAAACAGCAGTTTTTGTGTCTTGAGTCATGAAGTACTTCAGCATCCATTTATGAGTCATAATACTGACCTTTAGCTCTCGGTCCTGTTGCTTCAACTCCTCGTCCTCATCGGAATCACAGTCTGGGAACTGGTACACTTTGATTCCGAACTTCTCAATCTCCTCCCTCACCTTGAATAAAAGGAACAAAAACATTGGTTGAGTCAGAAGCCCTGACACACCATGGAGCGAGGACGCGGCGTGCGTGTGAAGCCTGTATAAACAGATCCATTTTACCCTGTCTTTCATCTTCCTCATCTCCGCTGGCGTCAGACAGTCAGCCTTGGAAATGAGTGGAACCACGTTCACCTTGTCCTGCAGTGCTTTCATAAACTCCACGTCCACGGGTCGCAGCCTGAGTGGGGAGAAGAGAGAGTGAGTGGGCTTATCCTGTCTGAGATATGTCATTCACTCTGCTTTCAGAAAAAGAGACATTTAGAGTCTAATTTTCATAGAAGAGGCCGTATGATGGACAACAAGATTTTTTGCTCATTCATAACTGAGTTTGATGTATACAGGTGCATCTCAATAAATTAGAATGTCGTGAAAAAGTTCATTTTTTTCTTGTAAGTTATTTCAAAAAGTGAAACTTTCATATATTTTAGATTCATTGCATGTAAAGTAAAACATTTCAAAAGTTTTTTTTTGTTTTAATTTTGATGATTAGAGCTTACAGCTCATGAAAGTCAAAAATCAGTATCTCAAAATATTAGAATATTTACATTTGAGTTTCAATTAATGACCATCCCTACAGTATAAATTCCGGGTATCTCTTGTTCTTTGAAACCACAATAATGGAGAAGACTGCTGACTTGGCAATGATCCAGAAGACGAACATTGACGCCCTCCACAAAGAGGGTAAGTCACAGAGGGTCATTACTGAAAGGTGTGGCTGTTTACAGAGTGCTGTATCAAAGCATATTAAATGCAAAGTTGACTGGAAGGAAGAATTTGGGTAGGAAAAGGTGCACAAGCAACAGGGATGACTGCAAGCTTGAGAATACTGTCAAGCAAAGCTGATTCAAACACTTGTGAGAGCTTCACAAGGAGTGGACTGAAGCTGGAGTCAGTGCATCAAGAGTCACCACGCTCAGACGTCTTCAGGAAAAGGGCTACCAAGCCACTTCTGAACCAGAGACAACGTCAGAAGCGTCTTACCTGGGCTGTGGAGAAAAAGAACTGAACTGTTGCTCAGTGGTCCAAAGTCCTCTTTTCAGATGAAAGTAAATTTTGCATTTCATTTGGAAATCAAGGTCCCAGATTCTGGAGGAAGAGTGGAGAGTGGCACAGAATCCATGTTGCTTGAAGTCCAGTGTGAAGTTTCCACAGTCAGTGATGATTTGGGCTGCCATGTCATCTGCTGGTGTTGGTCCACTGTGTTTTCTGAAGTCCACAGTCAACGCAGCCATCTACCAGGAAATTTTAGAGCACTTCATGCTTCCTTCTGCTGACAAGCTTTATGGAGATGCTGATTTCATTTTCCAGCAGGACTTGGCACCTGCCCACACTGCCAAAGGTACCAAAAGCTGGTTCAATGACCATGGTGTTACTGTGCTTGATTGGCCAGCAAACTCGCCTGACCTGAACCCCATAGAGAATCTATGGGGTATTGTCAAGAGGAAGATGAGAGACACCAGACCCAACAATGCAGATGAGCTGAAGGCTGCTATCAAAGCAACCTGGGCTTCCATACCACCTCAGCAGTGCCACAAACTGATCACCTCCATGCCACGCCGAACTGAGGCAGTAATTAAAGCAAAAGGAGCCCCTACCAAGTATTGAGTACATATACAGTAAATGAACATACTTTCCAGAAGGCCAACAATTCACTAAAAATGTTTTTTTTTATTGGACTTATGAAGTATTCTAATTTGTTGAGAATTGGTGGGTTTTTGTTAAATGTGAGCCTAAATCATCACAATTAAAAGAACCAAAGACTTAAACTACTTCAGTCTGTGTGCACTGAATTTATTTAATACACTAGTTTCACAATTTGAGTTGAATTACTGAAATAAATTAACTTTTCCACGACATTCTAATTTATTGAGATGCACCTGTATATGAAATACATACATTACCATTCAAATGTTTGGGGTCAGTACGATTTTTTTCAAATGTTTTTGAAAGAAGACTCTTATGCTCATCAAGGCTGCATTTATTTGATTAAAAGTGCAATAAAAACAGTAATATTGGGAAATATTATTACAATTTAAAATAACAGTTTTATGTTTTAATATATTTTAAAATGTAATTTATTCCTGTGATGTAAAGCTGAATTTTCAGCATCATTAATCCAGTCTTCAGTGTCACATGATCCTTCAGAAATCATTCTAATATGCTGATTTGTGCTCGAGAAATGTTTATTATTATTATAGTATCAATGTTCACAGTTTTTGCTGTTTAATATTTTTGTGGAAAACATGATATAATTTTTCAGGATTTTTTGATAAACAGTAAATTCAAAAGAACAACATTTATTTGAAATAGAAATATTTTTTTAACAATTATAATGTCATTTACTATCACGTTTTTTATCAATTTAATGCATCCTCGCTGAATAAAAGTATAAATTTCTTTAAAAAAAAAAACTAACTGACCCCAAACTTTTGAATGGGAGTGTATACTTTCATTTTAATAAACTAAGCAATATGATGGACAACAATTTTTTTGCTCATTTATAATAGAGTTCAACAAATAATTGTAAATAGAACTCAGCTAGAATTTTTTTAATTATTATTAATATTTATTATTATTATTATTATTATTGTTTAATAATATATTTTTTATTCTTTTAATAATTATTTCAAAATTATTGTATTTTGCCAAATTTAACATGTAACATTTCATGTATTTCATTTTCATCCAAAAGCAACTTACATTGCATTTAAGATATATGTTTAAGGTATTTTTTATATACTTATTTTTTTTAGTTCATGCATTTCCTGGGAAACAAATCAGTCTACTGTTTGAGCTTCAGGAATGCTTTTATCTGAATGTATTTTTTAATACAATATATTAGCAGAGAGTCAAGGATGGACTACCCATGTCCAAACGGAGGGATGAAGTACAAGCAGCAGTGGACACGGTTATCCTGTATGTTCTTCCTGTTCAAGCCGCTTTCGTCTCGAAAATACTGTTCAAACTGCTGGTCAATATAGTCAGTAATTGCCTTCCAGCTGAGAATTGAGATAAAACATTCTGTTAGCAGCAAACTACCAATAATTAACAAATCTGAGGTAAACTCTTAATATGTACCTCTCCGTATTATTGACAGCGTCTCCAAAGCCTGGTGTGTCTACGATGGTCAGTTTCAGCTTAACGCCCTTCTCCTCGATGTCAACCGTGTGTTTGATGATCTCCACAGTCTGACTGATGCGCTCTAAATGTGAAATACATTTTTGTAATAGGACAGATGTATCTTTAAGATTACATCATTTAAATTGCAGTAATCTGTGAGCGTGGGAGCAGAAGTATACCTTCAGCGTTGAATAGTTTTCTGTCCTTGTACAGATCTGTGAGGAACAAGCTGTTGATCAGGGTGGACTTTCCAAGACCAGACTCCCCTAAAAGACAACAAGTGTAAACATTCAGAAATGCAGTTTGAATCTCCCATTTTTATCTGTCTTCTTTCCATTATATGAATCATTAAAAGTGGCAAAAATACATTTTACTTCCCAGGGTTGCTCTAGTTCTACAGACTAAAACTGAAACTAAAATTCAAACAAATAAAAAACATTTTCATTAGTTGACAAAATAAATGTTAATTAAAAAACTAAACCAAAATAAAATATGAAAACTTTTTATTCAGCAACATTTCTCGTTTTAATTTAGTTTAACATGATGTACTCAATTAAAACTAAAACTGAAATAAAAATTAATAAAAAAAAAACTATATAAAACCACTAAAAATGACAAAAACACAACAAAATAACTGAAATTTTACATGAAAATGCAAAATATTAAAATTTATTCAAAATATTAATAAACACTAATAGTTTCTCAGTGATACTAAAATAACACTGTTACTTTGGTGTTTTTGGTGATGATAAGCAGTGTCATTGTAGTATTTTTTTATATACTATTATATTATTTATTAATATTTTGAGTCTTATTTTTATATTTTCAGCTTTCATTTTAATCTTAGTTTAAGTTTTAGTAATTTTTTTACACGTTTGTTTATGTTTCTATTTAGCTTTAATTTATATTTATTTCAGTTTTAGTATTTGAACTTTGACTTATTTTAATTCAGTTACTTGCCAAGGGAATATTTCTAATTTTCATTTTAAGTTTTTTTTAATTTTACGTTTTTCATTTAATATTCATCTTTATTTCAATTAAATTGGATAGTCCAGCCCAAAACAAAAATTCTATAAATAAAATTTTAAAAAATCATTTACTCACCCTCATGTTGTTCCAAACCTGTATGCCTTTCTTTCTTCTGCATGTGGAACACAAGAAAAGATCTTTTGAAGAATGTTGATAACCAAACCTTTTTGGCTCCCATTGACTTCCACTGTATTTTTTGTCATTGGGAACCAAGACTATTTGGTCACCAACATTCTTTAAAAGATCTTCTTTTGTGTTCCACAGAAGACAGAAAGTCATGAAAACATATAGAAAATCATGGAACAACATGAGTAAATGATGATATATTTAATAGTTTTCAAATTAGTTTCCGTTAACATTAACAACACTGGTGATAAGGACCTCACCTGCCACCATGAGTGTGAAATCGAAGCCTTTTTTGACCGACTTCCTGTGAACCTGATTCGGGAGGGTTGCGAAGCCAACATACTCTTTTTCCTAAAACAGTGACATATAATGACATCATTAAATTGCGCAATGCTAATTCAACTACCACATTAATTTCCATATCAAAACAACTGTACAGTATGCAAAAACGGACATCAGCAAAGCAAATCATGTGATAGCTGCAGGATAAAGACGAATCCAAGCGCCCAACCCCCAACCTACACAGCCTGCCTGATGTATGCCACACTCACTACATTACTAGGGCAATCCCAGAATTCCTGCCATGTCTCATTGTGCTTAGAGAGTCCAATGCCGAAGGCCTCACGGTCCATATTTACAATATTACATAATTCCTCCTATTATATAAAACCTCTCTGCTGTCATATAGAATCATTATGCTTGGTTTGCATCGCAGATATGCAAAATTAGCCCTGTTTATTGGTCCAATGCATCTTAAAGGGCAGCAGAGTATGCAAATATGTTTTACATACCATGCAGGATCTGTGTTTGTATGAACCACAAATAGAGACTAGTAGTGTTTGTTTTTGAGAGAAAGCATTATATTATATTACAAAATAACAATTTTGGATCAGCAACTGAAGGTTACAAGCTTAAAATCTGTTTTTGCACAATAGATTCTCTTGCTTGGCTTCATTGGATGGTTTGGCCTGTCTGGGAATAAGGGAAAGAGGTTTATCCTCTCCTAGAGGCATGGATATTGGATTTTGCTTTCATGCACGACTGGCAACAGTCTCAGTCACTGGAAGCGCATGCATGTATTCGTGGGCGTTCATCGAGAAACAAGACAAGAAATGAATTGAATATTTCCTAGCAGACAGAGGCATTAGTGTTATTTTCATCAGTCGCCCAGATTGACTGACAGTTCGCCCTTGGGTGGACATACGGAGAGCCAAGTGCACATTTAGACATTTTCTAAGCCAGTGCACAGAGCAGACCACATGAGCGTCAGAATTTTTTGAGATTCGAAGAGGAATATGAAATCAGAGAAATATTGCAAAACAGTGCGACACCTCATAAAAAAATGAAATAACTTAAATAATTTTAATAATTAACTAGGATATTTATAATTTTAATTTAAATAGCCCTATTATATGGGTAAATTTAATTCCAAAAATTAAAAGAAAAAAATATGAAATTATATTTTGCATAAAGCAAATGAACCCTATTTTTGGAACTATGAAGATTTTTGCATTGCGACATTTAATCAGTTTTCTTACAGTAATGCATGAAGAAAAAGTGTCAAACAAAAATAATTCAATACAATTTTGATTCTGAGGTGAAATATCTTTGAGATTCATGCATATAATTAAAATAATTATGTAATTAGATTAAATGAATTTTAATGAGCTTGTTAGGAGCTGGTTGTATCAGCATCTTTCTCATTGTCCTCAAATGATGCAGTGCATGCAGTTCTCCTGCCGCTTTACAGTGAGGTCAAACAGAGATTGTGATGAAATGTGGGACACTGAAAGCTGGCAGTGAGGATTAGTTTCATGCATTTCTGAAAATGGACAGCATCTATGAATTTGATGGACAGGTTATTTGCAGCCCTTAAATATCCGACCGAACATCCAGAATATAATATGTTGGTGTGCATTGTTACTCTCGCAACCAAACAGATGTAAGTGAGGCAGGACCGTCATATGAGCCCCATGGCTCTATTTATAGCAATCCAACCCACTGTCCCAGAAATATATACAGCATGCGCACAGATGTGAATCAACCTATGGCAAACACATATACCCAGCACATTATTTAAATTGATGATTGCCGACTAAAAAGTAGGTTTACCTCTCCATCCTCTGTTGTGTGGTATGAGACGCCCGCAGCAGGTGAAGGATGCAGACGCCCATTCAGGCGTTAAGAAATCCAGAGAGATTGATGCAAACAGTCAAATTACATTTCCGTTATAAAGTCTTGCTGTTGTTTCAGTCACATACCGGTAATACCTCACTTTTCTTACCTGATTTCACCGCCCTGCTCTTGTACCTGGCGCTGCTCGTCATCCCGACCGCTTTCGGAACGCCAAATCGCAAATCGTACTATGGAGAAGGCGTCCTCTTTAATATTCATTAACCAAGCCTTCTCCATTGGACGGTCACCGAGGAAGGTCTGCGCGAGTCCATCGCTATTGGATGGCAACCTCGCAACGGCACCTGTACGTAATTAATATTCATGATTGAGGTTTAGCCATAGTAGGATTCATATGTTGGCTTGGAGAACAGCTGGAATATATATAATGCTGCCGGATGGTCGGATGGATATGTGTGTGTGTGTGTGTGTGTGTGTGTGTAAGTCAAAGTACATATAAAGGATAGATAGATAGATAGATAGATAGATAGATAGATAGATAGTGAAAGGATTTATTAATCAATAAATTGACAGTACAAATATGCATAATAACATGTAACAATAAAACTGTGAAAGAAAAAAAAACAACTATAAATAAACCAACCTATAAATGTACATATTTTAAAAAATAATAAAATAAAAAAATAAATAAGGATTCATATGTTGGCTTGGAGAACAGCTGGAATAAATATAATGCTGCTAGATGGACGACGGATGGATATATATATATATATATGAAGTCAAAGTATATATAAAGTATAGATAGACAGACAGACAGATAGATAGATAGATAGATAGATAGGTACAGTAGGTAGATAGATAGATAGATAGATAGATAGATAGATATTTATATTATAGATATCTATTTATATTATAGGATTTATAAATCAATAAATTGACAGTGAAAGGATTTATAAATCAATAAATTGACAGTAAAATTGACAGTTTTTTTCTTTAATTTACACAATTATTTATTAAATTTGAATTAATAAATTAAAAAAATTATGGCTTATGTAAGTGGTTCTCAGTACTGCATGCTGTAGAGATCTGACACATGGTGGCAGCATAACATCATATTCAGATTGTGTGAATCTTATAAATGTTTGCACTATAATGGTTTGAATGGATGCATGTGAGACAGCCTTTGTGTGCTTAAATGATCCATTCCAGGTCATGCATTTATAGGCATGCATTGTGATTTTCCTCACAGAGAATGATATGCAAAGGAAGATGTCCGGAGAGCAACACAATAGTGAGCCCCTGCTCTGTAAATACTGCTCAGGAAACTGTGTGACAGGTTACCAGGTCAAACTATAGGGAATTGTTCCTCTCTGTGTCAGAAAAGCACCGGATTATTTATTCAAGAAACACATCAAAGGCTGCTTAAATTAGGAAGATGCTGACACTGTAACCCTGCTGGAGAAGAAATGAAGCAGGCCAGTGAATAAACGTGGCCTGTATTGAGATAGAAATTTCCTCTGATCGTTTGAAGTTTGTTGAGGAAATAATGTTGATATCGCTCATTGGCTTTCAGAAGCTGTTTGCCAGTGCTTTGAAAACGTATACTGATATTTTAATTGATATATATTTGATAGTATGTACTATAAAACTATTTCAACTTTTCTCTGTTTTTAAGTCTTCAGATTTGAGTATAGGGGCCTCCAGCAAAGTGGGCTTGATCAGTGAGGGATGTTTCTTCATTACAGAGGATTTGGTCAATCTAAATGCATTAGATGCATGTCAGACTATTTCTATGGAAACTTGAAAATTGGCATCTTACTGTATAGTCCTCAAACAAAAGAGCCTCCTTTGATCCATTAGGAGGTCTGCAGACCTATAGTGTGACTTCTTGTTTCAGCACCTTTTTCTGCTAGAATCATAAAAATCCGATCCAGGGGAGACTTTTCTTACATGTAAATGACTTTGGATGATTTGATGGGATCAGGGAGGGAGGTCAACACTGTCCGGAGAGAAAGCGCACAATAGTTCCCTATGGTGCAGTTTGTAATTAATTTGGTTTATTCTTATTTCAAAGGAACTTTAAATCACTCAGAAGTTGCTATTGCAAGAGAAATTATGCAGTTATGTTGTTTAAGTATCAACTACTGAATCATGCAACTATTTTTAAATATCTTGCCAAGGAAAAATAAAAATAGAAATAAATCACGCAATTCCTGGCAGCATAGATTAAATCATTTAGTCTTAGAAAAAACAATATTTGGGTTCTCAGGAAAAAAATCTGAGAAAGTCTCAATTTTCTTGCCATCTCGCTGAGCTTGATTTTTCTTTCCAACAGGTACTGTACACTACTGTTCAAAACATTTTTTTTTAATTTTTAGTTTTCTTATGCTCACCTGCATTTATTTGACAAAAATGCATTAAAAACAGTAATATTGTGAAATATTATTACAATTTAAAAGAGCTGTTTTCTATTGTAATATATGTTAAAATGTAATTTATTCATGTGATGCAAAGCTGAATTTTCAGCATTATTACTCCAGTCTTCAGCATCACATGATCCTTCAGAAATCATTCTAATATGCTGATTTGATGCTGGAAACACATTTTATATTATTATTAATGTTGAAAACAGTTGTGCTACTTCATATTTTTGTGGAAACCATCATACAGTTCAGAATTTTTGGATGAATCTGAAGTTCAAAAGAACAGCATTTATATATTAAATAGAAATCCTTTATAACATTATGAGGGTTTTATTGACATTTTTAATCAATTTAATGCATCATTGCTGAATAAACGTATTCTCTGAAACATTTTAATACAAAAAACACAAAGTATTGTGGATTTCATCTTTTGCTGCAATGAAAAATAAATAGCTTTAAATAGCTTTATATGACCTAATGTTAAACTTGTTTATCTGATATCATTTTCAATGGCGCCAGAGTAGCCCCATAAAGCATACTGAGAAATGAGAGACAAATCTGGACGATCTCTAGTTTGTAATCAACTCATCAGTCTCAGAGTTTGTGTTGTGTTGTGTTATTGGCCTAACGAAAGCTGATAGTTATAAACAATGGTGCAACAAAACAAAAACATCATAAAAACAGCTAGGCAGCGCTGCAATCGCTCATGTGGCCAAACTAGCACAGGAGCAAACCGGAGGAAAACAATGATGGGAAAATCCTGTAGAAACAGTGAAATAATCCAGCTGCTCACCACAGTCACCTTCCTGTGCTTCAGTGCTGCGTATCTTTGGTATTAGACAGCAGCCAAACAATTAACACTGCAATTAATAGTTCACTCCAAATCTGAACAATCACAGTATACAGCTATTTGGCAATCACACAAGCATTGTTGTTGTACTTTCATTCTTCAGTAACCTTGCTAATTTACAAGTTGGTTTCTTAATTGAAATGATGGCTATGATGTCATCATGCTTCCCTGCTATTTCGTCCGAGTATTTGATCTTTCCCTGGAGCTAAGGCCATTGTTGCTAAGCTTATCGTTGCGTACATCTAACTAAAACTTGCATGTCTAACTAAAAATGTCTTTCAAACGCCGATATCTCTAGATGGCTTGAGTCCTACCTTCAGTGTAAAGGTGCAGTCATATTATCATAATTTCAGCAAAATTTCATTAACAAAAACAGTTCTATTTTATATTGTCAGTAGTGTAGTAATGTAAGAAGCACAGCTCACACACAACTTTCAAACCAAGTAGTTTTCTGTTAGTTAACAAATTGAATTCAAATGGAAGAATAAAAAATAACCACAGAATAAACAATAAAAAAGGTATTGCAGCTTTATATCTCAATTCTGACTTTTTATCATTTTTTGAAGCTTAAATCTCACAATTCTGAAATTATACAGTGCCTTGCGGACGTATTCATACCCCTTCATTTTTTCACATTTTGTTATGTTGCTGCCTTATGTTAAGCTGCTTTAAATTACTTTTTTCCCACATCAATCACTCCATACACCATAATGACAAAGCAAAAGACAGGTTTTTAACATCTTTGCAAATTTAGTAAAAATAGAAAACTTAAATGATTCCATTGCATAAGTATTCATACCCTTATCTGGGACAGATGAAATTTAGCTCAGGAGCATTCATATCGCTTGTAGATGTTACTACACTTTGAGTGTACCTGTGACCTGTACCTTTTGAGTTAACCTGTGGCAAATTCAATTGAATGGGTATGATTTGGAAAGGTACACACATCTTAATAAAAGGTCTAACAGCTGAAAATGCATATCAGAGGAAAAACCAAGCTCTGAGGTCAAAAGAACTGCCTGTAGAGCTCAGAAACAGGATTGCATCAAGCCATACATCTGAAGAAGGGTTCAGAAAAAATTCTGCTGCATTGAAGGTTCACGGAAGCATGTAGTCTCCGTTACCCTTAATGGAAGAAGTTTGAAACAACCAGGACTCTTCCTAGAGCTGGCCTCCTGGCCAAACTGAGCAATTGATGGAGAAGGGCTTTAGTTAGAGTGGTGACCAAGAAGCTGATGGTCACTCTAGTTGAGCTCCATGATCATATTTGGAGACAGGAGAAACCTACAGAAGGACAAACATCACTTCAACGCTCCACCAATCTGGGCTTTACGCTGGTGTGGCAAGAATCAATCCTCTCCTCAGGGAAGACACATGAAAACACAAAAAAGCAAAAAAGTACCTAAAGGACTCAGACTGAGAGAAACAAGATTCTCTGGTCTGATGAACCTCAATTCCAAGCATCATGTTTGAAGGAAACCAGCTCTGCTCATCACCTGCAGAGTACCATCCCAAAAGTAAAGTGTGCTGGTAGCAGCCTCATGCTGTGGGGCTGTTCTTCAGCGGCAGAGACTGAGGGACTCATCAGAGTAGAAGAAAAGCTCAGTGCACCATACTGAGATAGCCTTAAAGAAAACTCAGTACAGAGCATTCAGAAACTCAGATTGGACAGAAGGCTCACCTTCCAACAGGACAATGACCCTAAACACACAGCAAGAGTGGCTTATAGACAACTCTGTGAATGTCCTTGAGTGGCCCAGTCACAGCCTGGGCTTGATCCCAATCAAATATTTCTGGAGAAACCTGAAAATGTGCATCTGCCCCCATCCAACCAGACAGAGCTTGAGAGGTGAACAGGTGAGGTGAAGAATGGCAAATAATTGCCAAATGCTGATGTGCAAAGCTTGTCGCATCATACGCAAAAAGACTTGAGTCTATAAAGGTGCTTCAGCTAAGTACTGAGTTAAGGGTATGAATACTTATGCAATGTACTTATTTCAGTTTTTTGATTTTTAATAAATTTACGAAGTTGTGACAATTCTGTTTTTGCTTTGTCATTATGGTGTATGGAGTGTAGATTGATGTGGAAAAAAAGTAATTTAAAGCAGTTTAACATAAGGCAGCAACATAATAAAACGTGAAAAAAAATGAAGGGGTATGAATACTTTCACAAGGCACTGTATGTCAGATTCAGAGAAAAACGCTGGAATTTCGAGATAAAAAAAAGAATCGCAAGATATAAACTCAGAATTTGGAGAAAAAAGTCTAAATTTAGAACAATTCTGACTTTTTATAATTTTGGAATTTAAATCTCATAATTCTGAGATTATATGTCAGAATTCAGAGAAAAAAACGCTGGAATTGCTAAATGTAATTTAGAATTTTGAGAAAAAAGTCTAAATTTAGAACAATTCTGACTTTTTATAATTTTTGAATTTAAATCTCATAATTCTGAGATTATATGTCAGAATTCAGAGAAAAAAACGCTGGAATTGCTAAATGTAATTTAGAATTTTGAGATATAAACTCAGAATTTAGGTTTAAAAAAATAATTGCAAGATATGAACTCAGAATTCTGAGAAAAAAGTCAGAATTTCAAGATATAAACAGAATTCTGAGAAAAAAGTCAGAATTTCGAGATATAAACTCAGAATTCAGGTTTTAAAAAAAGTCAGAATTGCGAGATATAAACTCGGAATTTAGAGAAAAAGTCAAAATTTTGAGATCTAAACTTAGAATTCATGTTTAAATAAGAAGAATTGCAAGAAATAAACTCCGAATTCTGAAGAAAAAAGTCAGAATTTTGAGATATAAACTTAGAATTTGGGTAAAAGATATACTCAGGATGCTGAGATGTTAACTCAGAATTGCAAGAAAAAAGATTTCTCTTGTTAAATTTGGTCATGTGAGCTTGCCAAGTTGCTTGTTTTGAAGGTGACTTCTGCTGTTTGTTGCTCATTTAAGGTCTAAACAAGAGAAGTCTGATCACTACAACTAGAACACTTATTCATATTTGCATAAACAAAAAGTTTAAAACATTTCTGCAATCCAGCATCTAGTAGCATACATTGGAATCTGGTAGCAGTGGAATTACCTAAGCACTATGCAAAACATATGGATTTGTGCCAGCTGCAGTGACGCTGAGTGAGGCACCTTATTTGTTTCTGTTTGGAACGTCTCAAGGTGCTCGAAGTACTACAGGATGCTTCATGGACGCAAACTGGGCATGGAAGCTTTCTGAGCGTTTCCTCCAATGGACAGCAATGACTGCAGGCCACAATAACTGTTCTTGGGAAACTGGCATCTCAGGAACACATAGGGTTTGTGTTACGCATCCATACAATAGCTCATTAAAGGTGGATCGAGCGGCTTTGCACCAGCTCGGTAAAGATGCCTGGTACATTGCAGGAAACGTTTATTGTTCTGTACAAGCTGTTTCCTTGTTTCTCTTCTCATGACGAACAACTGAAGCAAGACGGGTGGGGGTTAAGGCAAACGTTTCTCTCTTTTCTCGTTAAAAAAAAAACTCAAACTGAAAGCTATGAATTTTTCAGAAATGCAAGTGCAGAGTAGTGGAGAATGATAGAACATATTTAAGTAATGAATTAAATATTGAAGTAATAATAACATTTCTGATCTTATTATTTTCTTTTGCATTTTTATTTATTTGTTTATTTTTAAAGTGCAATAGGGCTTTGAGTTAGTTAAGCACTACCATAAAATCTAAGTTTAATTTTGAAGATTGCAATGGATTTGGCTGTTTGAATGAAGTTGAAATACATAGTTAATACAATTGTGTTAAAACAGTTAATTAATATAATTGTGATTTTCTATGCTACTTAACATTAAAAATAGCTTTTTATAATCAAAAATTGTTCTTGACATTTTACTCAATGTACAAATTTGTAGGAAAACTAAAGAACTTGCATAGTCAGCTCATCCAATTTCCAGCAAATCTAATTCCACTTTTTCCAGAAACAGAAGATTTTACAAAAATAAAATAAGTAAAAATGAAAAAGAACATGTACAACCATGTACAATGTCACAAATATTGTGAAAATGTTATCCGAGAGTCTATACAGTTCATAAATGTTTCTTTATGATTGTACTGTATGGACACAGGAAGTGGCCTCAGTCTTAAAAGATGACGGCTGATCTCAAGATTGATAGGGAAAATGGCTCAGGAAATTTGAAGGAAACAGTGAGTCAGATGAGTGAATTTCACCACTGTGAGGGACCAGTTAAAACCAGTTTGCCCTGAGGGCATAAATGAGTAATTCTCAGCAAAATATTGGTGTAAACACAGCTGTATACAAAGTACTTGACTCACAATTCCCTTCAGAAATGACAACATTAATGTACAAGATACAATCAGACCTGCTTCCTGGTGATAACTGGACCTGGATATAAACTTCATTACTGTACTTGAGGAACACATTATAAAATTCATTTTGGAATAAAGCCTCATGATTCATGAAGGATGGGTGGATGTCAGTGACTCTTAAAGTTTGGCATATGATTATTCCTATGAGCAATTGTGAATATAAACAAAACTCCCACTGGCATAAATCACCTTGAAGCACCAGCCTGCATTATCCAAGCTCAATGTTTAACCATTTACTCATTATTGTATCCATTAATAATATACAATTTGGATAATATTCTAGTACAAAAATTCAATAGGTTCACTCAATATGGTTATGTTCACACAATTCAGTTATTAACAAGAATGACAACCACATTAATAACTAACTCTAATTTTCAAGACTAGACAACTTTTCTGTTGTTATGTCAGTCCTGCTGCGCTTCAGACTCCAGAAACTTTATAAAATCCATTCAAATCCGCTGTATGATTTGACGAATGACATCACGCTGGTGTAACCATCAGATGTAACCATCTTTGATTTACGAATTGTATCTGCCGCTATGGTTACAGCTGAAACTTGTGGCAAATGCAAAAATAGAAAAAGATTGAGTTGAAGAAGATACAGTTGCTCGAATACTGTAGGCTACGTGAGCTGCTATACATGGAAGGACATTTCATTCCAAATCACACTTTCGCAAGTCATAATTATGACTTGAAATTTCGTCATTATGACATACAACGTCTGACGTTTTTTCTTTAAAATTAGCATTTCTTTCTGGCTACTATGTATAGGTTTTATGTAAGTACTGGTACTTCTGAATGGGTTGAGGCTGGGATGTAGTGCATTTGAAGAAAAAGCACTTGATGAACATATACTATGTGTGGAGAGCATTCACTCAGTATCGTTCTCTCATTTTTGACCAAGATGGCTTTTAGATGCTTTTGCATTGGAACTCTTCAAATTATGACTATAAAAGTCGAAATTATGACATACTAAGTCATAATTTTGATATAAAAAGTTGGAATTGTGACAAAAAGTCATAATTTTGAGACAAAGATTCGAAATTATGACTTAAAAGGCCAAAATTATAACTTTAAATGTCAAAATTATTATTATTTTCATCATTTCGACTTTGTATGTCATAATTTCAAATTTTAAAAGTCATCATTTCAACTTTTTATCAACTTTTTTGATTAACCAAATCATTTTTTTTTTTACTTGCATGGCAGAAATGGTCTCATATGAAGTTGAAAATCAGTTTGTCAGTCCCAAACACTGTGAATGTAGCTATGATATTTTGAGTCCCTTTTCAATGTAAATCCATGTTTTGCCTGTTTATGTAATAAATAGTAACAAAGCTAGTGACTAAGCATAAGCAATAGAAATCATGAGCATTTTTTGAAGGTCAGTTTAGACAGTTTAGAAAGCTTGTGAAAGATTGATCATATGAAAACTAGTGGTTGATTACATAGTTGGATTTGCCATCATGCTAGAACAATAGTCTTGAGGGAAATAATAAGACAGGACAGGATTTCCGCACTATACAACTCCATCCGTCCCCGGCCCACGTGACTCCATGTGGCTCACCTCAGCCTCACTGTTCATCATCCACAGGCTGAGATTCAGCTGCTGTGACCGCTGCCAAAGTAGGAGGTCTTGATGCTTTGTTTCTGCGCTCATGTCCTGATTGATGTTACTGATGAGGCCCATTAGATACGTGTGTAATCCCAGACACCTGGCGTTGAGACTAGAGGAAACATCTGCAGAAAACATGCACATCAGCGGTTTTGTGCACTTCTGGTGTTGGTGTCTGTCTGGACAACCCTCAGGATTATTGCTAAAAGTGCTAAAACATATCGCCCGCATTGGAATGCTGGGGCAGTGCATGAACATGATATGAGGTCAGCCTTTGATTAATGCAGCTTTGTTTGTGTTCTTTCTAATTATACTTCCACGCGGATGAAGGGCTGATTGTTCTCAGGAAATTATGCCAGTTATTAGCTGACCCTATTTTAATGTGTGCTCTGATTAAACATACACATACACGTTCTGAATTTTTCAGACCAACTAGATTTTTATATTTAAAAAAATAAAATAAAATGCGACATTTGCATGTGCAAAACTAGGCACTATGGGCCAGATTTACTAAACAGGGCAAATTAGCGCAAGAGTGCAATTCCATAAAACCTCAGATGGGAGGGGAAAATTCTGCATGTGATTTAGTCAATGAGCACATTTAAGCTCACAGACGCAGCCAGAACATTTCCATAATGACCAGCGCAGTCTACCAAGAGCAGCGCAAATTACCGCCTGCTTTAAGACATGCTTTTTTAGGCGTTAAATAATGGCGCAAATACCAGTAATCTGACAAGTGCAAGCGTTTGTAAATCGCGTTGCTTGATTCATTAATACTCCCCTCCCATACATTTTGTGTCTGAAAGGGAAACTCCTACAAATTCATATTCAATAAGGTCAGGCGCAAAAATAACTGTGTCCACGCCTTTTCAGCGCTAATTCTTCATTGCGCGACTTTAGTAAATCCTGACAGTACTATTTTAACGCCAAAACACGGTTTGCGCTAGTGCAAGCTGTTAGTAAATCTGGCCCTATGATGCTAAGTTGTTCTAGGTGGTTGCTGACAGAGTGTGCAAAATTCAAAATAGAAGAAATGGCTTCCTTTCATTTCTGAGGTGTGAATTTCAGTTTATTGGGCCACACCCCACAGGAAGTTGAATTGGAATTGGAATGACAGGAAGAGGAATTTGCTGAATTGTAGTGCAAAGAAATACAACACAGATAATATATTTGGGGATATGAAGTTTTTTTCAAACCTGATATTCAAAAGTTAATTTGTTAAATATTATTAGATACAGTTTTTTATAGGCGGCTATCCATCTATCTTTGCCTTTAAAACTTCAAAAAACATTCAAACAAGGCTTTATCAAACATTCAAAGTTTGGTTTAAAAAATAGTTTACAATTACATTTAAATGTGCGTTTCTGTAGCATAGACGTGAGTTTTGAAGAACGATTTGCCCTGCTAATGCTTATACTTTCGCACTCTAACGTGTTCTGGTCTGGTCTGTTCATTTCTATTACTCTGTTATCATTAAAACCCCCTTTTCCTTCCCTGTGCTAATTTTCTTATCAGATCCTTCCCGATCAATTTAGGTCACAAGGGTAGCAGTTCTTACCCTTTGCACAGATGCCACACTAAATAAGGAGACTTCACTGACTGCATTTTGGCTTTCTAGGGGGTATATTTTCCCACTGTAGTGACTAATATAAATAGTTTTAAGTAGTAAACGTTTACGGTTTGGTGTGGTCTATCTTGTGATCATCATGCTACATTTACTTTACAGTAAACACATAAAGTAAGAAAACTTGAATCAGCCAATGAGAGCATCTTTCTCTGTCATCGGCAATTACTGGCATCCTGTTAATGTTTTTTGAAAAATGCAAAAGATATCCGTTCACAGGATTGTGTTGGCAACACAATCACCAAAATAACAAGGGCACTGGGATAAAAGCTGATATGACAGAAGAACTGAAACTGCATTTGTCTTTAGTTTGTGTATATTTTGGCAGTTTTGTCTAATTTGAGCATACATTTAGAAATGTTTACAAATCACTGTTGTAATGAGCATCATCTAAAATACACTCTAAAATTTATCTTACACTCTTAAAAATAAAGTTTTTTTTTTCACAGCAGTGTCATAACCAGTTTTGGTTCCCCAGAGAACCTTTCAGATCATAAAACAACATTTTTTCACAGTTTGAAGAACATTTTAAAAATCTAAAGAACCTTTTTCCACAATAAGTTTCAAGGTTCTTCATGGAACCATCAATGCCAATAAAGAACCTTTATTTTTAAGAGTTTGACATCTTCAGTTGTCCATTTTTGGCAATATTGTGGTCTTGTGGCAAGCTCTGAGATGTAAATGAGTGACATTAATGTGTGAGACAGACATGCATCTCCAGCAACACAAATACAAACATGTCACTCCAGACAGATGATGTGGAGGCTGGTACATGCTGCAGAGTTTTTACCCAGAGGAACAACAGCCTGAATCAACAGAGATTTTCCTGCTTCAGTCTGACTCATGATTAGTGCTGCTGTCAAGGTGCCACCAAATGTGTTGATCAGCATTTTTAACACATTTTGGAAAAGTGGCTGATTTACTGATAGCAGAATCAGAGAGCTTTTAGTACCACAGAAACATGGTTACAGTAAATGTCATCAATAGCTTTACATGGAATTGAGACTGTGAAACACTGTCAGTTTAACTGTAATCTAATAAGTAATACTAAATAAAAAAATATTCTTCCGTCGCTGAAGTCATTGGTTCTATAAGGCAAGAACAAAGCAAAGTGTTTAACTTTTGAGTCTTCGGTATCTAAGGTGGTACTGTGGATGTCTTCCGTCATTTTCTCTGCAGCTGCATGTTCACAATCACAAATACGAGACAGTTCACCCCTCTTCCTGTTTTTCCTGCGCCACTCCTTTGCATGCTTTAGGAGAGGATGTAACAAATCTAAGCATACGTTATGACTGTACACATGACACACTGGGCTGCACGTAGATGAATCCGAATCACGCAAGTTGAAGACATTAAAGGACAGTTATTATGCACACATTTTTTAAATGTTATTTAGATTAATAATATAACACAGCATAAAGTAAAGAAACGTCATGCTAAATGCTATAAAATTGCATGTTTTGTAATTTCATATAAATGGCATAAAATGGCATTGTTTGAATTATCAATGTCTTAGGTCTATATTTTAAAACTTAGTCCAAGGTCTAAGTTTTATTTTAATTTAAGCCATGTGATAAAAAAAAATTAAAAAGGTATTGCGACTTTTTATCTCACAATTCTGACTTTTTTCTTGCAATTCTGAGTTTACATCTCACAATTTCGTAACATCTTTTTTTTTGTTTCCACCACGGAATAAAACATATAAGGTAAATGCGACTTTTTGTCTTGCAATCCTTTTTCCCCCCAAGTTTAAAACTAGACAATCTGAGATACAAATTCAGACTTATAAGAAAAAAGTCAGTAGTGAGAAAAAAGTCTGCGCTAAAAGTTGCAATTACTTATTTACTTCATTCAGTATTGCAGGGTGCCAGATTACTTTACCAAACAAATTACCTAACAAAGGCTAATCTTTATATTTTAAATGATTTTTAAAGAGTGCCTTTGAAATGAGCAAGAAACACACAGATACCATGCTTTGTACCATGGTGCTCTGGGATTTATAACTGAAATTTTCAACTCATCATTGTGAATTATACAAAAAAGTTACATGCCTTCTTTGAGTATCCACAGAAAAATGCATTGATATCTGTTGATAAGGCAATTTTGGGTCCTTTGCCATTTTATCGCTGTCTCATACAAAGGACTTCCTTTGGAAATTATTCATTACGTTCTCAGTCAAATTATAATCTTTCTGTGCACCTTGTCAGAACTGAACTCGGTAAAATTAAATATGCCGAGTTATATTTAAATATGCCGCCACTGCTTCTGGCTTCTGGCTAGTTACTAGGCAGTTCTATCTGATTGCTAGTCCCGCTTGGTTACTTCATGTTAGCTTTGCTTCCTAAAGACGTCTCTGAAGTAGTTCCAAGTTTGTTGAACGCATTACATCACTTCGCCAAACGTCCATTGAATGGCAACAGAACTTCAATAAAACAACAGTTAAATGAAAGCAGAAAGGTTAATTAACTCGGATAAACGTTAACAACTGTAAAAATAATTGCATTTAAAAATGACTGTAAATAGCGATTTAGAGAGAGACAGACCGGGGAACACGCAGGTAAGCACTCTCTCTCTTCCACACACACACACACACTTGAAATATATTCGCGCTAGTATCGGTGTTATGTGCTCCTTTTAACCAAAATAATTAATTCGAGTCGTGGCCGTTTCATCACCTCAGGCGCGGATTTATTTGCAGTGCTCCGTCGTCAATTATTTCTGACGTGCCTTTTCAGTATAACGAAATTACCTCTTATCTTATACATTTGAGTGCTTGTTTTGACACCTGCCCCCCTTGTGTAAAGGGAGCTTTTCTTCTTAAAGAATACCAGGAAGACCAGGAAGTCACACTTCCAGTATGTTGCTCCTACCGTCACTTTTAAAAACTCCGAGTGAATGAGGCAGTTTGGTCTCATCCAGTTTTGTCCAGCGGCTATCACTTCTGATTGGCTGTCGGGAGACGCGCTGCGCTCTGATTGGCTGGAACCGCTCCTCTTTGTTGTGCTTGCACTATAACAGCATCCTCCCTGCACACAAGAGTAGAAAACTCCCACAGCATCTCATCCTATAACACTGCCAAGCGATGTAGAGATACTTCTGCTCTAAACACCTGCTTTGAACAAAAAGACTTTTTCTAGACTTTCTGAACTAAGAGAAAGAGCATTAAAAAACTTTGCAAAGATGATTTCTGCATGTCTGGAGATTATTGGACTTGGCTTGAGCGTCACTGGGACCCTTTTGGTGATGGTGGCTTGCGGGCTGCCCATGTGGAAAGTGTCCGCCTTCATCGAGGGCAACATCGTGGTGGCGCAAAACATCTGGGACGGGCTGTGGATGTCCTGCGTGGTCCAGAGCACAGGTCAGATGCAGTGTAAAATGCACGACTCTGTCCTGGCGCTGACCACTGACCTCCAGACCGCTCGTGCTCTGACGGTCATCTCGGCGGTTTTGGGTGTCCAGGCTCTGATGATAACCATCGCCGGCGCTCAGTGCACCAACTGCATCAGTAAAGAGTCCATCAAATCCAAAGTAGTCAACGTCGGAGGAGTGATATACATCATTGCAGGCTTGTTTGTGTTGGTGCCTCTGTGCTGGATGGCCAATAACATCATCTCGGACTTCTACGACCCTCAAGTGCCTTACGCAAAGAAGAGAGAAATTGGAGCTGCGCTTTACATCGGATGGGCAGCATCTGCCATGCTTCTGTTCGGAGGAGTGATCCTGTGTTTCTCTCGTCCACAGGAAGAGAAATCCTCGTACCCTCTAAAATATGTACCTTCACCTACAAAAAGCACATCAATCAATGGGGACTATGATAAACGGAACTACGTGTGAACCTCAGCATTCAACCATGGACTAGTGGCTCCGCGCATATGGACTTTCAAGGCTGTAAACTGTTTAATATTTGGGTAGTTCATCAATAATTGTATTTTAAATTCAAAAACAAGATTTAAGGTTCAAATTTATATGAAAATGTATTTTTAGGTGCTCTGTTTCTTACAGAGTATGAGAAATTATTTTTTAAGTATAAATATTGCATATTCATTAAAACTGCACGTCATTATGACCAAAAAAATAAGAAATTTCAACTTCACATTTACATGCAACAGGTTTTGTACCAAACTTAGCAATTATTTAGATAATCAATTGACAGAATGTATAAACTGTTTGATTATATTTTTCTGTCTTTAGCTAGTATGTCATGTAATAATGAATTAGATGCACACGGGTATTTTTGTCTTAGTTAATGATATTAGGGTCAGCGGCCCACTTGTTTGCGTTTGATTTTAATCACTCTGGCTTAAGGGGGGTGAAGGGAGGGTCTACATTTCTTGTTTTTGTTCCGCTTTATGAGAGTGCACTAATTAGACACGGTCTGTGCTTCAATAAGACACTGAATAATGCCTATTGTTCTGCCTATAGACTCCAGGCTGCAGCTTTACATGAGACTGTTTTGATTATCTAAACCTCCTGATTGTACATAGATGTATGAAACAGTTTTTCAGTAAATCTGTGCATATTCAAAGTAATAAATAAAAAAGTTTTTTGGTAATAATGTGTCCTGTTGCATCATTTTGATGATACGTAAATGATGCATGCTTCATATGCGTGAAGTGTCAGAAGTGTACACTATAATAATGAGATTTTGTTTTAGATTTCTGATTTCTTTCTAAAATAAACCAACATTTCCAGCTTGTTTTTATAGTTAAAATGAATAAATATACAATATTTTTTAAAGTTTATTGTCAAATATATTAGTAATTTAGGGAAATAAATAATAAAGGAATATTTCACCCAAAAATACAAATTTCCTGAAAATGTATTCATCCTCAGGGCATCCAAGATGTAGATGAAGTTGTAATTAACGTTACATCACTTGCTCACCATTTGATCCTCTGCAGTGAATGGGTGCCGTCAGAACGAAAGTCCAAACAGCTGATAAAAACATCACAATAATCCACACCACTCCAGTCCATCAATTAACGTCTTGTGAAGTTGTGTTTAGCAGCAAATTTTCATGTTTGGGGGAACAATTCTTTTAATCTGCACTGGTTACAATTTTTTTTTTTTTGCGTATGATCTAAGGAATTGTTAAGCAAGGACAACAAAAGTCAGAGCCGTGACCTTTATCCTCATAAAAAATCAACAGCATCATTTTAGGTCTCAGAACTTTGACCCAGTTCAGAGTCCTGTGGGAAAAGCTCACACTCTCCGAAATGACAGAAACGGCACACAAGAAATGATGGCGCCTCTTCTCCCCTGATGTGGCCAATAGATTAGAGACCAGCAGCAGGTGGGACTGAAGCCAAATCTGGTCAAGCACTCATTTCCCCATGAGCTCAGGAAGAACATGCACTAACAAATGCATAGAAGTTAAATAAACAGGGTTCTTTAATAGGATTCTTTAAAGTTATTATTTGAATCTTTGAAATATTTGTAAAAATGTTTTCACCTAAATCTGGAAACAAACCATTTTATGATACTACAAATATAAATTATGTAAAATAAATCCAAAATACTTCAGATTCTGAACTTTTGTAGGTCACTAATCAAACTTAAGACAATCATGTACATTTTTGCAGTTAAATTTTCACACAAATTTGTATGTTGTTAATGCATTTTTATTATTAAATTAGACAAAATGGAAGATTTTCATTAGTGATCTCAAGACTTTTGAAGAATAATAATAATAAGAAGCTTAAGTAGAATATCGGTAAGTTGGCTTTTTCAAGCCAACTTAATTATATCATCAGAACATTTGCTGCAGATCTATCTTAGAATTACAATAAGGTGTGTTACAATAAAACAGCCTTAAATAAATTGTAGTATTAAAATTTGATATCATTATTTATTTTAAAATGCATAACAAATACATATAATTCATTATGTACAATCAGATATGCGTTTAAATTCCCAGTGAAGATTAATCCTTACAGTCTGATACAAAGGCAAAAGATCCAGCTCTCTACTGCACTCATGTGGCACAAATGAGAAAATGCACTTCAAACAGTCTTGTGTCACTCAATCTGTGAACATTAATACATCTTCAGTGGCCAGTCACAGTAAGTCCTGAGATCTGTGACCGACAAGATCGGCAATCCAGGCACAGTGTCAGAGTCATAACATCAGCGCTCCTACTGTTGATATTCTTTGAGAATGTTGTTGGCAATGACTAATCTCTGGATCTCGCTGGTGCCTTCATAGATCTCTGTGATGCGGGCGTCGCGGTAGTGTCTCTCAGCAGGCATGTCTGTGACGTAACCCATCCCACCCAGCACCTGGATGGCCTTCACATTTCAACAAAATACTCATGTTAGTGCATCTACAGTATGATGGGTTTCTTGCTTTCGAAATAAAGGGACAGATTTACTAACAGCTTGTGCCAGCGCAAACCGTCTTTTGCCGTTAAAATAGCGCTGTCAGGATTTGCGCAGTGAAGAATTAGCGCTAAAGAGGTGTGGACACAATTATTTTTGCTCCTGACTTTATTTAAAATGCATTTGTAGGAGTTTCCCTTTCAGACACAAAACTTATGGGAGGAGAGTATTTACTAACATTTGCACTCGTCAAATGACTGGTATTTGCGCCCTTATTTAACGCCCAAAAAAGCATGTCTTAAAGCAGGCGGTAATTTGCGCTGCTCTTGGTAGATTGCGCTGGTCATTATGGAAATGATCTGGCTGCGTCTGTGTTCTTTAATGTGAGCATTGTCAGTAAATCACACGCAGAATTTTCCCCTCTCATCGGCGCTTTTATGGAATTGTGCTCTAATGCTAATTTGCCCGGTTTAGTAAATCTGGCCCAAAATATCTACCATTAAAAACATTTGATGATTACCTGGTGGGAGACAAATGTAGCAGCCTCAGATGCAGCCAGTTTAGCCATAGCAGCTTCCTACAGAACAAACAAACGCAAGCTTTTTTTATGATATTCATTGCACCACTAACCCCAAGTTTAAACAAACCATTACCACATTTACTGTAAATTTAACAATAGTTAGTTCTGAGAAAACAGACTAACCTTAGTGAAAGGTTTGTTTGCGTCTCTCAGCATTGCAGCTCTCCAGGTGAGCAGTCGCGCGCTTTCTATGGCCAAAGCCATGTCTGCCAGTTTAAACTGAAAGAGACATTTATAGAGAAACATCAGCAGCTGAATCATCCCAGATGAAAGACGAAAACACTAAAGCTTTCCGCTTTCCCTCTGAGTGTCACACAGGGAGAGTTTGTTGTGAGTTATAGTCAGTATATCACCTGTATCGCCTGCAGTTTCCCAATCGGAGCGCCGAAAGCCGTTCTTTTATGAGCGTAATCAGCCGCGCAGTCCAGCGCCGCCTGAGCGATACCAAGAGCCTGTGCTGCGATACCAAGCCGCCCGCTGTCCAGAGTTTGCTGTTGGATGTAAAACAGCTGCATTAGATTACATATAAACAAAGCGAATAAAACGCAAATGTTAATGAGCTTTAGTTTTATAACTTGACTAAAATTAAATGGTTTTATTTACAGTAACTGACAAATAGTACTGAAGTCCAAATCCAAAATAGGGAGTTGTTTCTCCCACCCCCTCCTCTTTAGACTCAACGCTCACGCGGGTTGCCAGATTGAGGACACGCAACAGGAACAAGCACAATTGATAATAAAAGGCGATGAGCTCTTAAGGTCATTGCACACCGAGTCCGAAATTTTCACACACTAAAACAGAAATAATAAATACAACCTCACATTTGTATTGTTTTGCTAATTTTTTCGCAATGGATTAATATGCACCGGACTCGGTGTGCAAGGTTTCTGTGCGTGACGAATTTTTAGGATATTTTTACGAAAAATGCATACGAAAATTTTGGACTCGGTGTGCAAGGACCTTTACACTGTAAGCTGATGAGCTGATTTATCTGCATTTTAATATGCTTCTGGTCATAAAGGTTTTGAGATGGACACCGAGGCATTTTAGGTCGGGTAGAATCTGCAATCTCTGACTCAGCTCATTTGCTGGCTTCTTTGGTTGCCATACGCTGTGTTTTACACCAACTGGCAACCCGGGGTGTCGAAATACTATTGGGCAAAATGGCAGTAGGTAAAAAAAAAAAAAAAAAAAAAAGACATTAGGACACAGAACGCACATTTCAAAAATAAAGTAGTTACTCTGGCTGTAGCACTGTTTTTCAGGAGAAACAAGTATGTGAACTAACATGTTTCTTAAATTTCTGCAAACATTATGCTATTTTTATGCATTAGTACAGTAGTACAGTCAAAAAATTACATACAGCACCTTTAAAATCATACCATTGCAATCTTAAAGCCCATTCCGCGCTCTCCCAGCATGTTGCCGAGTGGGATGCGGCACTCTTCCAGAATGATATTGGCAGTCGATGAAGCTCGAATTCCCAGTTTGTCTTCTTTCTTCCCTAAAGACAACCCCGGATGAGGCATCGGCACTAGAAAGGCACTAATTCCCTGTTTTTTAAGTAAAATAAAATAATATATTAAATAAGTAAATAAATAATGTATTTTTGTATTTGAAAATTCCCTATTCAATCTACGAATACATAAAATCAAAACAATTTCAGCTATTTACATTTTTATGAAAAAAAAAAAAATTGCACTGTATAATCATTCTTTTTCGAATCAGTTCATTCGTCGCACACGAACCTTGTGTTTTAGGCTCTTGTCTGTTGTGGCGAAAACGACGGTGGCGGAAGCGTCCCAGCAGTTAGTTATCCAGGCTTTGGTTCCGTTCAGAACCCACTCGTCTCCCTCCTGCTGTGCCAATGTTGACGCCGCACCTGCATCACTGCCGTTTCCTTTATAGTACAAAACACATCTTCAGCAAAACATTTCATACCACACAAAGATGAAAACAAGCTCTCACTGATGTTAGAGTAAGCATGGCAACTCTATGGATCTACAGATGTAGAGTATAAATGAAATCATCTCAATATGAGGCTCCACAATTGGTGGTTGTGTGAAGGAGTATGAGTGCACCTGTGTTTATAGAGCAGACAGATCTCATGGAAATGCAGCTGTTTACCTGGCTCACTCAGAGAAAAACAGCCCACTTTTTCTCCCGTGGTGAAGGGAGTAATCCACTGCTTTTTCTGTTCTTCTGTGCCAAACTTCAGAATTGGACCTAGGTACAGTGACTGAAACACAGCAATTTGATCACATGCTGAATTAAATCTCAGCTAAATGATAATGAACAGGACAGGTCTGATACTTAGAGGTTCAGTTCAGTAACCTGTAAGTATGAGCTTATATATATATATATATATATAAAAAAATAAAAGATGTTGAAATATAATTTTCAAAACATGATTTGAATTTATCCAAAGGCAAAATATGTTTGGACATTTTTTTTAATATTTAAAAATATATCAGAATTTTTTATTTTTTTTTGCTATTAATTGAATGAGTTCTTTAGGCATTGCATGAATTCATTGTTTAACCATACATAGTCAAATACAGACTGAAGTTTTAATGTGCACTTAAACAGGTTCTGCAGAATTCTATGAATCTCAGAATAAAAGACGACTCACATTATTCACACTGACAATGACTCCAGTCGATCCACATCCTCTGCTGAGCTCTTCCACGGCCAGACAGTACGCGAGATAATCCATCCCAGCTCCACCCAGACTCTCTGGTACCTCTACAGCCATGACACCCATTGCTCCCAGTTCTTTTACCTACACCATTAAAAAAAATCAACCACAATCATCCTCATTTCCTCTAATCAAAAGACTGTGACTACTGAGAAGCTCCATGGCTGAGGTTCCTTTTACCTGCTTGGCTGGGAACTTGTGATCTTTGTCCAGCTGAGCAGCAATTGGTGCAAGTTCTTTTTGAGCGTAATCCCTACATGTCTGCCTCATCATCTGGTGCAACTCTGGCAGCTCCGCAAGCTGACTCAAACAGCGAACACCATGGCCTACCACCATGCCCAGAGCTGATAAATACAGAAAAGAAGGTGATAGCAGCATGTATACTGTATATACTTACAAAACGAATAAAGATAAAACAAAACTGCAACATAAATGTGATTCAGCAAAAATAAGGTAATGATAAAGCAGCGAAATTATAAATACATGGCAATAAAAACTGCATAAATTGTAACACTAAATAATAAACTAATCAGTAAAAATTATTTGAATATTACAGTATTTACATAGTAAAATGATTTAAAAAAAAAATCATGAAACTTCCATGGCTCATGTACAAAAAACTATATATATATATATATATATATATATACACACACATATACACACACACACAGTCGTATCTCACTATTAACATATGTTAGTAGTGAAATAGGAGTTTATGCGCATGCGTAGAACCTGCAGAGTAAAAGTAAGTAAAAGGTCACTGTGCGCTTTCGCAGTATCCAAAATAGCTATAATGAGAAAACTGCATTAAAATTGTAGAATTGTGCTTCTGTACATGTATAATTAGTTACATAGAACAGCTCTGAATGCATAACGCGTGCATTTCTTAAAGAAACCAGCAGCAGTTTGACTGCTCACCCTAAGTGACATTTGTTTTGAATGAAACAGTCAGCTGTCAGGGTAAAGATTAACTCCATAAATGACAATAAACCATTCAAAACAACACGAACACAGCAAACTAACATTTTATATGTAGTTTAACGTGTTCGTGCCTAATCATGGAGAATCCATTTCAAGTGAATTTTAATCAGGTAAGTAAGCACGTCATATTAAGGAAATTATGTTCTACGTTAATATTTATTCAATTAACAGTTAACAAAAGGGATTTAGACAGTCGTACAAATGTTTGTGCACTTATAATCACTCTCCATTGGTCTCTTTAATAAACCTGCTGCATATTACATGCGCACAGAGTCGCTCATGAGCTGCGAGTGACACTGGCGCAAACATACAGTAATAATCAGTAACACTACTGACCTCTCCGTGCTTTGATAAGCGCCGCCATCTTGGCTCTGATGTATCTGCTTTTGCAACAGCAAACAGGAAGCGGTGTGTGACCGGTCGGGTCATGTGATCAGGACGTAACGCTGACGTTTTGTTTTATTAGATTTGTTTGAGTTTACAATTAAATATAAGCCTACATTTGAATTTTGTGTGATTAAATTCATTTTAAATGCCGAGTAAACGTCTCACTCTATATTAAGATAAAGAAATGAAATCATAGTAGTACAAGATGCATTTCAATACAAAAACTGTATGTAATTGTTTTACAGATATTAGTTTAAATTATTTGAGTTTAAATTAAATTATTAATCTATACTCGTATGTTGAAATGTAAAGTAAATTAAGGCTTCACTCCTTATTATAATAAAGCAGTGAAATTATAGTATAAAATACATTTCAATAAAACGCATAATATGATCAACAGGCTTACAGATATTAGATCAAATGATTTATTTGAGTTTAAATTAAATATAAATTTATATTATAAAATGCATATTATATTATAAAAATCTTATGCAAATATTTATAAAGACAAGATAAGATTTATTTTTAAATGCTATATTTAAAACATATATAATGCACATTATGTTCAAATGATGGAATATTTTTCCCATGAGAATTTTGTTAAAACAAAATAGCTCTATTAGCAAAATTAAGATAGATCCCTGGAAAGTGCTTTTTTTTTAGCCTAGTGAGTTGTGTATTTTTATTGTACATTTGTGTATTTAAGTCCTATAAATGTTACTGATCAATGCTAATAATAAAGTAAGTAAAGAGTGACAAGAGAAGTCAGAAGTCAGTTTTTTGTTTTTCCAAAACATGTTTATTATTGGCATCATAAAAAGTCAGTTAGATGTCCGGGACAATTTAAATGAATCTATTCTGGGGGGGAGAGGAGTCAGAGAAAAGGGGGAGGTACGGGGATAAAAAGCGCCATGAGAAGGCTAGCAGCGGGGTGAGTTCACTGTTTAGCAGCGGTCAGATTGAAGCAGCCGCGCTGGTGGAACTGCATGTCCCTCACACGGCGCATGGACTGAATCTGAGGCTGGAAGGCGCAAAACTCGTTGTAGTGTCTATAGTCGCCGCACTCAAACAGATACTGGTAGCCTCTGTAGCCGGGGTACTGGTATCCCACCCAACTTCAGAAAAGAGGAAAAGAGTGTGTAAACCATGGGATAGTATTGCTATTAGCTATTGGTTGAAGATTTGTTTTGGTACTCACGCTCCACCAGGAACCCTCACGCTGCCCACTCTGTCGCAGAAGCCGTGCGCCCACAGGGTTGGCACGTCGTCCTCCTGGATCTCCATCTTGTTGCCCTGGAAGTCGCACAGCTCGTACAGGCAGATCTTGTGCTCCATGGGGTCCTGTAGGCATTTGGACCAGTTAGCAACTTGCATTTGAATTCAATAAGGAGAAACTGCAATGCCCTCTCAAGTGTCCTACCATGCGGATGGGTCTGAGGGACATGAGACAATCACTGCGGTAGCTGTTTGACCAGGTGTCCCAGCGAGGATACTCGCCCTTCTCCAGGATGAACATCTCGCCACGGAAGTTAGTCTGCTCGAAGGCAACAAAGCTGAAGAAATGGACAGCAGGGACAGATGCAGACCAGACAGTGGACAGCAACACGTGGACGAGGAAAAAAAAGAGGGATGGAGGGAAAAGGATGGTACCAACAAGTTTAGATATAGCTCAGGGTTATAGTTAAGAAAACTAATACTGAAAGAATGAAAATGCATTTTCGGCACTTGAAATTAATCAAATATTTTTAAAAAGTATCATTTTCACTATGTTTAACTTCATCTACTAAAATAACTAAAACTGAAATACAAATTCTTTAGATAATACATATTTTAAAAAAATGACAAAAACACAAAACAAAATTACTAAAACTTTAACAAAAAATTTAAATAAAAAAGGAAGTCAAAATACTCATAAAAACTATAATAGTATTTCAATGATTTAGTTACAGCCTCTATGTTTTTCCCATCCACATTAGATAATATCCATCGGTCGGTGACTTACGGGCCGCACTCAACAATGATACTGCGGACTCTGTCCATTCCGCGTTCACAAACGTTCATGCACTCATTCTGGACCTCCATCATCCTGCCCTGGAAGTTCTCCTGGTCGAACAGGAAGATCTGCAGGAGAAGAAGAAGTAGCCCATGACCAGGTTTCCCACTTACTTACTTTCTTAATTTCACAATTTAGCTGGATTTTGTGGATACTCTTAAAAATAAAGGTTCCAAAAGGGTTTTTCTGCAGCGAAGCCATAGAAGAACCATTTTGAGTTCCCCAAAGAACCTTCTTAAAACCAGTTTTGATTAGTGTGAAGAACATTTTAATAATCTAAAGAACCTTTTTCCACTTTTGCGTAATGGAAAGTTTCATGGATGTTGAAGGTTCTTCATGGAACCATAGAAACCAATAAAATTCTTCAGAACCTTTTTAGAGAACAGCTCTTAACCATTTTTCTTAATGTGAGGATTTTTTTAACAATCCGAAGAATATTTTTTAAACTAAAAAGTACTTTTTGCGCAATGGAAATTTTCATGGATGTTGAAGGTTCTTCATGATACCATAGAAGGCAATAAAATTCTTCAGAACCTTTTTAGAGAACAGTTCTTAAAATAAACATTTTTCTTAATGTGAAGATTTTTTAACACTCTGAGGAATATTTTTTTAAACTAAAAAGTACTTTTTGCACAATGGAAATTTTCATGGATGTTGAAGGTTCTTCATGGAACTGTAGAAGCCAATGAAGTTCTTCAGAACCTTTTTAGAGAACAGTTCTTAAAATAACCATTTTTCTTAATGTGAAGATTTTTTTTTAACAATCTGAAGAATATTTTTTAAACTAAAAAGAACTTTTTTGTGCAATGGAGTTTCCATGGATGTTAAGGGTTCTTAATGGAATCATAGAAGTCATAAAAGAACTTTAATTTTTTTTAATTTATAGAAGAATCATTTTGGTTCCACAAAGAACCTTTAAGTGAGCAGTTCTTGTAAAAGCATTTTTGCAATGGGTGTTAAAGGTTCTTTGTGAACCATAGATTGCAATGAAGAACTTTTACTTTTAAGAGTGTAGGTTTCATGCTAATCACAATGTCTGTAGGTAGTTTCCTTAAAACCAGTTGAACGCAGATACTTACTCTGTAGTTACCCATGGATCCGGGGTCTGCGGTCTTGGAAGCCTTGCTGGTGGCAGCAGGGGCGGGGGCTCCCTTGTCCTTGGCGTCAGTGCCCTGGTTGGTGGCGGACTTGGCGGTCTGAGACATGATGAAGGGGTTCAAGAACGTCTGTGAGAAAAGAGCAAAGGGTGGGAAAATGTCATGAGGCTTGAAACTGGTGCATGTATTCCAAAACATCCATACGGGACTGGTGTTGTGGGACAGGGGATGAATGTTAGGGATGGTAGGGTTTGGGCTTCACATTTAAAAAGGGTTCCAGTCTCTGAAAAACAAGTGAATCCAGGGCAATTCCCTACTAGATCCGTGAGATGGTGAAGGGACTCAGCTTTTGCTGTATCCGTTTTACCTGGGCTCTTACCTGCTTGAGTACAGCTGTGCTGGGTTGGCTGGCTCGTGCTGGCCCCCTCTGACCAGTGCTCTAACTTTTATACCCTGGCAAGGGGAGTACAGAGGCGCTCGGCGTACAATAGAAACACGCCGTCATCAGACTTTGCCTGTGCCAAAGCCGCAGGGTCATCGCATAGCCCAGAAGGCTCTCCCCGCAGCGCCTGTAAGCATTTTACTGTCAATAGAAAGCCCTGACAATGGCACTTTCCCTCTTACCCGGTGCTCTATGCTATAGGCTACATATGGACGAGAGGTATGCACGCAGGTCAGAGGTCACGTGATCCTAATCCGCTCTGCTCTGCTCTCTAACCTGTTCTCTGACTTTGCCCGAGTTTCACAAGTAATACACGCTGTGATGTTTGCACTCTGAGTTACACTCTGATTTCAAATGCATAACAATATAATATATATTTTGTGTGCAATTATTATTTCATCAAATTAATTTATATATAGGTTTTTTATTTTATTTTATTTTATATATTTTAATATTTTAATTATACATTTTTAATATATTTTTAGATTTAATGCATTATTATTATTATTATTATTATTATTATTAAATACCAGGGAGCTTGTGATGTTTATATCTGAATCTACATTTTTAACATATAATGCATTACTACTACTACTACTACTACTACTAATATTATTAATATTACTATTGGCCATAAGAGAAGTTATTATTTGTAGTATATATATCTCATAACGGTTTGATCCCAGTCATGGCTTAATATTACATTTTCAATGGTATCTTTTAGGTTGTGTTTGTGTCTTAGTATGTGTGATAGCAGACCCAGAATGAGTTTGTTATGCAACAGAAGGATCTCACATGGAGTTGCATAGAGTCTCACAGGCACTCTTTGAACATGCGGTATGAGATATACGACTACAATCTTCTAAAATGAATGCTGCAATAGCCCTGTAACAACTGCAGTGTATCTTTTGAGAGCCTCTCCTTGCTCTGACTCACTCAATGATTAGCAATAACCTTTGAAAGCACAGTGATAAATAAAGAGCAAACCTTAACATGCTTTAGCTTCATAGAAGCCTTTTACATTTCCATCTATCTTATTGTATGTAATAAATATTTTTTATATTCTGACATGAACTTTTTATGCTGCATTTTATGTTTAAAATGTGCTATCTGAATTAAATGCATTATTATTATTGTTACAGTTGTTTTGTCACAGTCCAAAAAATTTTTTTAAGATTACATTCCCGGGTGTGTGAGACTATGATGGAAATGAGCGTTCTACAATAAATGAATAAATAAATAAGTGAGTAAGTAAGTATGTAAGTATGTACTATGTAAGTAGGTAATGTAAAATATAGCAATAACATATAATTGCATTTAAATGTTTGGGGTCAATAAGATGTTAATTTTAAAGGAATGCTTTTATTTAGCAGGAACACATTACATTTATCAAAATTGGCAGTAAATACATTTATAATGTTACAAAAGACTTCTATTTTCAAATTAATGCTGTTTCCAAAAACATATTAAGCAGCACAGCAGTTTTTAATATTATTACAATAATAATAGATGTTTCTTGAGCAGCAAATCAGCATGCTAGAATGATTTCTGAAGGATCATGTGACTCTGAAGACTGGAATAATAATTCAGAAAATTCAGCGTTGCATCACAGGAATAAATTAGCCTACATTTTAAAATATATTCAAATAGAAAACAGTTCTTTTAAATTGTAATATTTTTTCAAAATATTGATGTTTTTTCTGATTTTTTTTTTTTTGACCAAATAAGTGCATCCTTGATAAGCATAAGAAACTTATTTCAAAAACATGAAAAAGTCTTACTGAAAGCCAAATTTCTGAGAGAACTTGCAAAGCTATTGTAAAATGCATTAGATTTATATTGCATTTACATTCACGTTACATTTTGAGAGGTTAACATTATTTAAAATCACAGGTGATACTTCAAGTAATTAATTTAGGTCATAGTTCAGTTTTTTTTTTCTCAGATGAACCACTGTGTAATATATAAGTGAAGATCAGTGTCTATTTTTTTTTTATGTTTAAAGCATGCAAATGGCCTTTTTTCACTTTTTGTTTTCACTTCTCCAAACTATTAAAAAATAGAGGCCAAGATCAATTATTTTCCTCAACATATTTAAAGGTTATCTATCATTTTGATTTACCTAATTATCCTGGGCCACAAACAAGGGTCATTTTATAACGATATATTATTGTGTAAATTATAATACTTTTGAATAATTTAGTATCTTTTATTCTGGTATTTACTGTAAGTGTGTGACATCTTCACAGCATCACTGTAGACCTCCCCTGCTGTCAATCATTACTATTCAACACATTCACCAAACCAAAACAAGAGCGTCATATATGGAACGTGTTCAAGTCCAGCACATCTCCCCTCGTCTCAGATCCGTGTTGACCCTTAACACGTATGTGCATGTGACTCGCGTGTGTCCAGGTCCGAGCGTCCAGACCTGGATCCAGGCATTGATAGTGTGGTGTTTGCACTTCTCCAGCTGTATAGATTTAACCCCTCCTTTGTCAGCTGGACAATGGCAGGCCCCTCCCTCGCTGCTGAGCCGGGGCTTTTACTGGGCCTTTTGCCAGGGGAGGCTTTAAAAGGGTACATGCACATGCCCAGCTTTCACTCTCACATCAGGACGTCCCAAGGGCATCGAAGCGAGGTGAGTTCTTCTCCGCTACGGGCCCGTTGTCTGTACCCCCCACCTCCCTCATACGTTTACACCGCCACAGGCCTCGGCTTCTTTTAGAGAGGCCTTCCTGTTTGGTTCGATAACTTGAGAATGACTCAAAAACAGAGCATGTAGTCAAACCGTACTGATGGAAAGTCTCATTTAGTCTAATTCAGATGTCCATGTTTGTGGTGTGAGATGTATTGGGATGTTGATTTCTTAGTGAAGTTTCATAGACTAATTCTATGTTTAATCTGGAACTTTGAACTGTTTGTACCAACTTGCTCTTTGTTTTCAAGCAGACGAGATGACTCACCATTGCACCAAGTTCTCTGGCCATTGGAAGGTATGCTGTAAAAAAAATTATTTTGAAGTTGTAAATGAAAAAAAAAAAGATTATTGATTATTTTATGAGAAAATACTATTTCAGTGTTTTTGTTTTTTTTTTACTCCAGAATGTTAGGTTAATTCAGTGTGTTACTTGAATATCTGACAAAATAAAATTGTCAGATATTTTTTAAAAAGTAAAAAATGTAACAAAAATTATTGAAGTACATTTTACAAGAAGAAATTATTTTAATTTTTCTACTTCTAAATATGACATCATTTTTAGTGTAATAGTATAAAGTATTTATTAATATTTTGCATTTGCTTTAATTTTTGGATTTTCAGCTTTCATTTTAAATTTAGCAGTATTTTTTAAAATCTTTCTTTAAATAAATCAAAGATTATTTGACAAGAAGTGCATTTTACAAGAAAATACTATTTCAGTTTTTCTACGTCAATATTTCACGTTTAATTCAATGTGTGACTTACCATTTCTTTGTAATTGTTTGTGAAATGTACTTGTTTATTTATTTACTTGAAATTAAATCTAAGAGTGAAAATTGTCAGATTTTTCAAAGTTGTAAATCAAAGAAAATAATTGGAGTATATTTTACAAGTTTTTCTACACTGATAAAAATGATTTTTTGGTGAAGTAAATACTACATAAAAACAAATGTTATTGTCCACATTAAATAATTTAGTTCAGGCAAAAATTAAAAAATTAAAGTAAATTCTATATTAGTACTCAATTTAAACTTTAAAGTTTGAACTTATAAGCATATTTTACTTGGAATTGTTTGTTATGTTTACAAGGATTCTTTAAGTAAATATCAAAGTCATGATCCTGTTGTTCCCATCATGCACTTGGGCATGAATAATTAATAAGGTTAACTTTTATGTATTTACACTGTTTTATGGTTGCTTTTGTTGTTAGGTTTAGTAACTTACTGTTTTGTGGTATCTGGAGTTGATTTTCTACTCAAAATGACCCATTCATACTCAAACACTCTCCACTGATTGTTACCGTCATTGTGTATGGTGTACCAAGTATTGAGGTCTCTGTGTTCAGTTGGGTAGTAATTCTGTTGAGTGGACATTTTATCTTAAAAGGCTAACAGGCTGTCTACTTGTTTACTTAAATGTTTGTAAGTGGATCACATGCTTTAATAGCATGGTTGTTTTCCAGTGCTACATCCACTGAGTAAATTTTAGAAGCCATGACTGAGTGAAATGTACTTAAGTATTGCAGATTCAACTTAAAATAATCAAGTAAAAAGTACTCATCAAACTCTAACTCTAATTTCCTTTGCTAATTTTACCTAACTTAGTTAAGTAGATTTTACTTAATTAAATACTTGCATTTTACTTAAAATTGATGTGTGCAAAAACTTGCCAAATAAAAATGAAGTAAATCTTACTTATTGTTTTTTTCAGTGTCACATTAATTCAGTGCATCACTTGCCATTTCTTTGTATTTGTTCGTGAAATTTACTAGCAATTTCTTTGACAATCAAAAAAAGAATTTCACATGGAGAGCATTTTACAAGAAAATACAATTTCAGTTTTTCTCCTCCAAAATTTCACATTAATTCAATCTATTACTGGTCATTTCTTTGTAATTGTTAAGTTTACTAGCAATTTCTGAGTTAAAATGGTCAGATTTTTCAAAGATGTAAATCAAACAAATATACTGAAGTACATTTTACAAGAAAATACATTTTTGAGTTAGTTTTTCTAATTGCATGTTTAATTCAATGTGTTCTTTGCAATGAAATTTACCCAATTTTTTTCAGCGCATATTTGACACTATGCTGTCACTCATCATGATCTCCAAAACAAGCTGTTGTTTTCCAGGGAATCTTACATGAGTCTGAAAAGATTGCATAATGATTGCAAGTGCTCCAGGAATGTTGTTATCTGGACGCTTTTGCTATAATTTGATAGTAGAATTCCTAAAATGCATCCGGTGGTGTTGAGTAACACTGCTGCTTTTATAGTGCTTCACATCCCATTTGGCCTTTCCCCCAATGTGCAAGTCTTTAATTGTGCCCTTGAAATCTTTAAAGGTGCCCAACCTCTGTCTTCCAGATCATCGTGTACGACGAGGAGTGTTTCCAGGGTCGTCACCATGAGTTCACCTCAGAGTGCTGCAACGTCATGGAGTTCGGTTTCGAAAGCGTGCGCTCACTGAGAGTGGAGAGCGGAGCGTGAGTCTTTTCTACAAACTCTTTGTCTGGTAGTTTACGTAATTCCTGAGGTTTGTGCCAATTATCTAGCAGAGACTCCATGATCTGACCTTTAACTCACATAAAAAACATGCTCTATAAAGCCAGAAGCAACATGAACAGTTTAGGCTTCAGATGTTAGTTATATATGATAGTCACCAACTGATGCCACAGTGTTGTTTTAGTAAAACATGATTTGTTGACAGTGTAAATAAAACATTATTTATGAAAGAAAATACTATTTCAGTTTTTCTACTTTTTCTAGTTTAATCCAATGTGTGACTTGCAATTTCTTTTTAATTACTAAATTTACTAGCAATTTCTGATTAAAATTTTTTCCTGATTTTTTACATTTACTACATATATACTATCAAAGTATTTATTCATATTTGCTTTTATTTTAAGTTTTCATTTTCATTTTAGTTTACAGCATATTTTAGTATTTTTGTGTGCTTTTGTCATTTTTATTCATTTTTGTTTGATATTTTTTTGCCTTATTTTATTTTTATTTCAGTAATAGTTATTTTAGCACTTCAACTTAAACTAATTTCATTTCAGTTAGTTGCCAAGGCATTTCTACTTTTTTTCTATTTTCTTACACTTTTTTAAGCTTTAGATTTTTTTCAAATCTAATATTTATATTTTATTTTATTTCAGCTTAATTAAAAAAAAAACTAAAAGGATTTTTAATAGTTTTAGTTAACAACACTGAAAAAAAATCAAATTTCAAAGTAGTAAATAAAACATTTTGATAAGATTATTGGAATATGTTTTACAAGAAATATTATTTCAGTCCTTCTACTGTAAAATTTCATACTTAATTTGATATGTTACTTTGTGAAATGTTTGTGAAATGTAACAATTTCAGAGTGAAAACTGTTTAAAAAGTAAATTCAACACCAATTTCTTTCAGTGTATTATATTTTGCATTCACTTTTACTTCTCTGCTTTAATTTTACCTCATGTTTTAGCAATTTTGTTATGTGCATTTATCTTTTTTTTTAAAATATTTATATATTTTTAGCTTTTTTTAAGTTCAGTTTTAGTTATTTCAGTATTTCAACTTATTTTCTTTTATTTAGTTGCCAAGTTTTTCATCTAATATTTGTTTCATTTCAGCTTTATTTTAATTAACTAAAAAGATAGCTTTAGTTAATAATAACTGTATTTAACCCTTGTTTGTCTTCAGGTGGGTCGGCTACGAGCACGGAAACTACCAGGGTCACCAGTTTGTGCTGGAGCGGGGCGAGTACCCTCAGTGCGATGCCTTTGGAGGAAGCAATGCTTACCACATCGAGAGAATGACCTCCTTTAGACCCATTTCTTGCGCTGTAAGTTCACAAAGCTTTAAAACCACATCACAACCTGCCTTATCTGACCTCACTGTGCATTGGTTTTCATTAACAGTTCATTCATATTATCACAATCATTTGTTGGTATTGCATTGGTAAAAAAAAAAATGCTCATTTGCTGACATTATGTTTAATATAATTCCCCTCAGAACCACAGGGAGTGCAGAATGACAATCTATGAGAGGGAGAACTACCTGGGCCGCAAGGGAGAGCTCAGTGACGACTATCCTTCTCTTCAGGCTATGGGATGGTGCAACAATGAAGTGGGCTCTATGCGTGTTCAGTCCGGAGCGTGAGTATCTGTTTGGGCTCTTCTGTGTCATTTTGCCTTTCGCTTTTTTCGTTCACCGCTGTCTGTTCTTCGATCCGCTCGCGACAGGTTTGTGTGCTACCAGTTCCCTGGATATCGTGGATACCAGTACATCATGGAGTGTGACCGCCACTGTGGGGAATACAAATACTTCAAGGAGTTTGGCTCCCATTGCCAGACCCCTCAGATCCAGTCCATCCGCCGTATCCAGCAGTAACGGATTTCTCCTCGCCCCTCTCCTTGCAAAAACTCTCATGCCCCTTTCTGCCCGATGCTAAATAAACTGTCTTTCTTAAACCTCACTGACCTCCTGTTATAAATCTGTGTCCAAAAAAGAGTGCATTTACTAAAACCTCAGAGCAGCATTGAGGAATTTTGGACACTTTCAGTCTAATTAAAAATAATAAATGCTGTGTCTTTTTTGTACAAATTCATTGACACTGGTTATAAAAAGTTGTTTTGGCTCAAAAACTTTCTTTTTAAAGAATAGTTGACCCAGAAATTGTCAGCTGTGTGAGTTTCTTTCTTCTGTTGAACACAAAAGAAGATATTTTATAGAATGTTGGTAACCAAACAGTTGACGGTACCCATTGACTTCCATTGTTTTTTTCCTCCATACTATGGAAGTCAATGGCTACCGTCACTGTCAACCAACATTCTTCAAAATATCTTCTTGATATTTTGGGTGAGTAAATGATGACAGATTTTTCATTTTTGGGTGAAATATCCCTAAGAAAATAAAATGCACTTTCATCTGTTTTCCGCCAGAGGGAGCAACAAACCTACAAGCCAAATGATCATGAATAAGAAAGGCATGCAATAAAATAATCAGGTTTAATGAGAAACAATATATCAGAATTCTCTTTGGAGAATAAACAAAAACGGTCCATAACATGACTTAACTTGTTCCCAGAACTGGGTTTAAATGGGGTATCATTGTTTGTCAGATTAAATCATATGACCGGGCACTGAAAGGAGAAACCCAAACAAAAAAACACACTATGCTTTTTTTGTTGATGCAGTGTTGATAAAAGAAGTGGGATGCGCTTACACAACGATTTTTATTTAGATAACATGGCGCAGCCACTAGACTTCGCTACTATGATGTAGCCATGGGTTATGAATATTAATTACGTACTGTGACGTGCGCCGGTACGCCTAGCTGATTTGCTGAAAAGTGAGTGGGCGCTATTCAGACGGCGAATGAAAACTCCTTCTATGGGGAAGGTTTGACTTATGAATATTAATGAGGTAACGTGACTGGGCGCTTCAGGAAGGTTACTAAGCAACGTCAGCAGGATCTATTGAATATGCATCACTCAAGCCTTCGCCGTAGTAGGTGTAGTAGTTTCGAGTTGTTCGTTTTTTACGCTTTTATTTAAAGAGGGATCATATGTTGCGTAAATCAATTCAGTTAAAGGAGTATAACAAAAGGGCACTGAAACAACTCGAACGAAAGTGTCATTAAATAAAATTAAGCGGAATACAGATTCAAGACTACTGGAGTCCGGCTCCGCCTCGTCAAAACGTTCCAGTTCCGTATTTTGCGTCGACTCGGCCGCTGGGAGGAAGTGCAGCTCTCAGAAGAGCCTGAATTTCACTTCACGACGCGCCGTGGGGCTCAGCTCACACACAAGCACTAAAACAAGAAAATAGTCGTGTATTCCCATCTGGATTAACCGTGGGGAATCCTCAAGAAGCACTCTCTCCCGGAGGGTCTGAGTGGAATCGGACTGGAGTGTTTTATGTGGACGGATATAGTGTTTTTGTTGAGCGATGTCGGAAGAGGGGAAGACTTGGATCTGCGACCCAAACACGGATGGGAAAGAAAAGAGTGGTTTCTCTCGGCAGTAACATCGAAAAATTTAAGTCAGATGTCTTTTGGAGGAAAGTACATTTGAAACCCCTGAACGAAGCGTGTTGGTGTTGAAAGCCACGTCGTTTTTCTTCCTCGAATCTCACGGTTTCGTCCATATAAGCTTGAGTTTGAGACGCGCAGCCATGCATGTGAAGTTCCGCAAGATCTAGCGCAGAGATTTCAGTGTGAACGCTATATTTTTGTGTTTTTTTTATTCACAACAAAATCACAGTAGCTGTGTTTTTATGTGTATTCCTGTCTTGCAGTTTCATCTGACCACATTTTGTGGCACCATCGCGACATTTTTTTTTTTGTTTTTTTTGTTTTAGAAAAAGGAAACTCGGATTGCTTTCGTTCACATTTGCTTATTTCCTTTTCTAGCGCCCCCCTCTCATCTGTAGGTTACAGTAGAGCAATATCTCAGCCGTTTTTTGCTTAGAGCACACCTCTCATTATATAAATAAATTGACGAGCAAGCAAATCCTGTTTAAGAGGAAAACTGCATTGCACTGCACGAGGCAATGGACTTGCCACATAGAAACGCATCCAGTTTATTTTTGGCCCTTTAATTGGCTTCGAAGATCAAGACAGCCAGCTTGGATCAGCAAGAGGAGTGACAGGCAGATCTCAACCATCGAACCACAAAAATGGGGATTTGTTTGTGATATCATCAGGATATTTACACACATGCATATGCTGTTTAGATCTTGAATGCATTTTGTCTCGCATTTTTGGATATTCGGGAAACAATCCAGCTGCCTGTGTCGCATCGATAGCCATTATTTATGTTTCTCCAACCATTGGGCTTCATCTTTCCGCCTTATTACATATTAAGAGGAGGATACATATTACCCTTATTATATGTGGTCTGTTTGCGTGCTGTCAGCTGGTTAATTTGATCAAACAGGGAAATACTAGTCGTCCATGTTCATGCATTGGTGATTTGTCTGTTTTGTAGCGAACTGGCTTGCTTTATTTTAATACCTTAAGGAGATCGTCTCGTCCGCTCGTTTACGACTTATGTTCCATATCTTGTTGGTTTTAACGGGATTGCATCGTCGTTTTGATTTGAGGATCATCCATTTGTGACACTGACTGGCCAGCCTGCATGTATTTGTAGTTAACAAACCCGTTGTTATTTCCATCCATCTGCACAGACGGTGGCTCAAATTAACTTGCATGTCATTTTTTGACGGTCGTTACACCGGCAGGTGGGTTGTTTGCGTTAAACTCACCCAAAGGGGGTGGGTGCTGGATGGGGGGTTCGATTAATCGATATTATCGTTATCACCATCTAGAATTATCATTATTTTGTAAATTTCCGGACATGGAGGTGATGCCATGCACATATATTCTTCCTCTCTGAAACAAGAAGCCATTTCTGCAACTCCAGTGGACCTTAGGGTGACACTGCTTCATAAATAAGCAACCTATAGATTTTCCATTCAGAGTGGATTTTTTTTTTCTTCCTCCTGCTTTTTTCGTCTATTTTCAGCTACGATGGTTGATTTCTGAGAGACTTCTGAGGAGAAAAAAACGATAATAAAACAACTGAGGCTGGGATAGATGTTCGCGCCTCTCCCGCGCATCATCACCACCACCACCACCACCATCATCATCATCATCATCACCACCACCACAGCTCCCGCGCTCGTCTCGTGCTGAGCCCGCCCGCCAGTGCCCTCACGTTCTCCCCTCACGGCTGGTTCTGGTACCGTTAGCGACTCGGTTCGACCCAGAGGGCTCGAAGATGGCGGACCTCGAAGCGGTTCTCGCCGATGTCAGCTACCTGATGGCGATGGAGAAGAGCAAATCGACTCCAGCGGCCCGCGCGAGCAAGAAAATCATCCTTCCCGAACCCAGGTAAACAAAACGAGTCTTTCAGACAGTTAATTCATACACATTACGCCTAATATTTTGTTGTGAAGCGTCGGGTTGACATGTCAACATATTGAGGTATTAATTTCCACTGCATTTTGACTGAATATTCGTGTAATTTGGTGTTAAATAAGCGATTTTGAGTGTTCGTCAGAAATTCCCTGTCACCATCCTTAGCAATGGCCTCTCATGCTGTTTACTGCTTACTTTCGCTCACAAAAAACACTTTGGTATTTTTAGACAAGCTACTTATGTAGCTTAGTAATATACCATGTTATACAATTACTTAAGAGTACCATGTAAATACAATCTTATGAATATGATAATTAGGCCTGCACAGTACTGACTAGTAGTATCTGATACCGTAGTAACACTACAGTACTTTTTTGTAAGCGTTGGCTAAATCCTAATTATTGTGTTAAAAAGCCAATGTCACACATTTTGTGCTGTGTTTAGTGTTTTTGAGGTTGTTCAGCAGTTACTGAGGCCTGCTGGGAAAAATCCCCCGTGTGAATCAATGGCTCTTATCACCTGTAGATTTGCACTGTGTTGAGGGTGATATTCACTGTAAACAGGTCGAAATTCTGACATTGCCTTCACATTTGGGCGTGCATACTCAATAAGGCATACAAATGCCCTTTGTTGGTGTTTCGTGTGACTGTTTTGAATGCTTAGACCTTGGAAACGTCGAAGCAGACAGTATCTATTGTATTGGAGTATAAATGTAATATGTTCAGATGGTGAGTATGTTTCTTATACCTCGTATCAGTTAACTTTTAGTTTGTACTTTTGTTTGTCTTGGTTATTTTAATTTAGAGTTTTTAACTTCTGCTTTCAAATGGTAAGCGATAGGTTTATGTTTAAATCCACTTTTTTCCACCAAGACTACATATGTTCACAGTTTGATTTCGTTGCCTTTGAATTGCACATTGTTTTGAGGACATCATTGGGCAGGGTGTGGAATAACAATTTCATAAATAACTGATGGAAATGAATTAATATTACAGTAAAGAAGTAATCACCTGGTTAATCAATTATATAAAATAATCATTATATAAAATGTACTTGTCATCCATTTATGTCAGATTGAATTCGTTCATGCACGTTAGCTAGACATTCAACAGTACTTGTCCCTCTGAAAGCAAGGAATCTGATGGTGTAGAAGTAGTAAACCTATACTAAACATAATTAGACAGGCTAATTATGGTCTTTGTTGGAGTTTATTGTACCTGTCTTCTTGGATATCATTTGAGGAGGCCCTTGTGTGTATTGGATTTTTTTTTTTATGGCCACTGTCCGAAAACTGTAAAAGTGATAAACTGACTATGCCATCACAGTTTATGTAGTTATTTGACCGTTTACTACCCCGTCGGGAGACCGAACACTGTAAATGTTATTTAGATCTGCTTTTGGTAACAAACCGAGGCCCAAAAAATAGGAAATGGTATTTCATATTTCACAGTTTGCTCATCTCATTGGATCACTGTGGTGATATGGCTGTCAGTTTACAATGTAAAGTCTGTAGTTCAACACAAAGCTTTTATTGTACAGTTTACACGAACATGTGTCTCAGTATAGCCTGTGCATTCGTGGAATTGCAGTAGTTGGAATGTTTTTAAAGTTTATATAACACTTAAAAGTGATTAGTGATCTCTCAGTGTAGCTGCAAGTTTTGTTGTCAGGTAAACAGATAAGACTGGGTAAAAGTGCACAGGTAGCAATACATTCCTTTCTTGGAAATATGGGCTATTAAGGTCATGTTGAGACTTTTCCCTAGCATGTTATGGTATATAGTGTTTCCCAGTGTTTAATTACCCAGACTGCAGTTAGAAAATTAAGACAGTATTGTTATTTTACTACTGTATTGTAAAGTAACATTTATTAATATATGTATGAAAAATTAATTTGTCATTTACATTGATTTTGGTGAAGTAAAGGTCCATTGTATCTTGTCAATAGTGTAGAGATGCGTGAAACACAGCTCACACAGAAGTTATTTTCAAATCAAACAGGTCACTTTCTATTGGTAATCACAGCAAATTTTCGTGAACAATTTCAGTCCGTTGTGAAATATGCGTAGGGAAATCTTTTACTTTCATGCAAAAACCTGATCCCGTTGAATCCTATTGGAATGACTGGATTTCACCCGTGAAAATTTCTGTACAACGGTAAATATGACCACACCTTGACAACAGTAATGTATTTCTGTCTTTGGTGTAATGTTGTAAAAATTTTTATTACATTCAAATTCTTTGGCTGGATCTTTGCAATTGTAATATATTTCTGTCTTAGGCATAATAATATAAACTTATTGTTGCATTCAAATTGTTTGGCTTCCTAAAAACACCAATCTGAATGTGACTGAGACACTTTTACAACTAAACTGATTTGGTTTGAGTCCACTAGCTACAAGTCAATGCAAAGACATGCATGGTCCCTGAAAATGGGTTGGAGCACCTAATTGATGCACTTAACTTTAAAATGTACCACCCTCCATAGCTTACAAACTTTTGTGGGAAACGCTGGTATAGATGAAATAATTTTGTTTTAAACCTGTTGCTTTAATAGCTTGTTAAACGTGAAGTTGTATGCATTAACGTCAGTGTTCATGCCTTTTTTTAGCATGCTAATAGAATTTGAAATTGTGCCACCTTGAGCTTTAAAGACGTTTTTGTTGACGTGATGGTTCTGAAACCTTGAACCGAGAATATCTTAAGTAGCATGTTTCAAGTGCTCGGTTTTATTGCTGACCTACCAATTATTTATAGAGCTTGTCCTTAGTGATTGTCACCTATGTAAACATAACATATAATCCTGCGAAAGCATTCAATCAGGCTTTCTGAAGAGTCTTCTGTGAGTAGGCCAGCATCAGGACACAGGCAGAGTAAACTCACGGCGAGATTCATTAACGGTTAATCATCCTCCTTCCTACGCCAAGGCTAATATAAACGTCTCTCCCTGGGCCGAGATGATGCGTGTGCCGGTGGGCTATTTAGCCTCCCCGGATGATGCGGTAATGCACGGTACGAATCTGAAACGATAACAAGGGTTGGCTTTTCCGTTCGGCAAAGTGGTAAGCCATACATCCGCGCCTCATTGTGATTAGTTTGCTTTAGTGGCTCTGTTTGCTCTGAGGGATTACTGTAGTCCACAGCAGGGCGGCATTACCACAGCTCGAATGAAAGCATTAGCCGTTGACATCAGTGTCCCCATCATTAGCATTATTATGGGATCCATAAGCTTTGTGCCACTCCCAGCTGCACCTTCTGACTAACACTGTCGTTTAACGTCAAACTCTTCTTGTGGCATTCAAGCACTTGTTTGTTGTTGTTCAGTAAGCATTTTTAAACCTCTGTGGTGTAAGAGAACCGTATCAATATCCCATATTGACTGCAGAAATGATCCAGCGTGCATAAAAAGGCATAATCTGATGGTACAACAAAGGCGTTTGTTAATAAATAGAAGGTACTCTGTCCTTTGCCGGTGAAGAGAGATAGCGCGGCTTTGCTACATTCTCCCCGGGCCAGTTGTGAGCCCGCTGGCAGAGAGGTGAGATTTTGACAGCATGACTGGAAGTGTTTGAGGAGCTGGCGGGATTGTTTGACAGCGAGGCGAGTGGAAGAGACTGGAGATTGTTTCAGTCACGTAGACGTTGGACCGTGGGACGGAACTGATGCGATTGCAGACAGACAGAGAAAGAGATGAATGCGTCTGAATCCAGAGAGAGACAGGCAGCGAGGGGTCGCGCATGTTGTGGTTGAATGCAATATCTCCTGGACGGGTGCAATCCTGCGTTTTAAACTGTATCCATTAGTCGGTGGTTTTGAACTAGTTGCCACTTTTGAGATGCTAAAGGCCGGTTAATGTGTCGTCATAATGTAGGCCAGGCGATAAAATATGAATGCGGTGCGTGAGTAAAACATGTAGTCATTAATAAATGAAAAGTTTGTCTTAAAAGGGCTCATTGCAGGCTTGTGGTTTCAGCCACTCAAGTAGTCCAAATATCAGCTTTTGCTTTTTACAGTAATGTGTTAAGCCATTTACTAGGGGAGGGTGCTAAAATATTATTTTTAAGCCTATAGTGATTTGATATATCCCTGTTTATGTATTTGCGCTGAAATTACTTAAGTTGTTTTTAGAATGTTTAATGCAAGAATTAGATGAAATATTTAATAATTTTATTTTATATGCACCAATATATCAAAAACATGGTAATAAGTAGCAATATTTGCCTTTGTACAATATTCTAAAGTTTCGGGTCATTAAGATTTTTAGTGTTTTTAAAGTGTCTGATGCTCACCAAGGCTGCATTTATTTGATTAAAAATCCAGTAAAAACAGGAATATTGTGAAATATTATTTGAATTCAAAATAACTCTTTTCTACTTAAATGTTTTACAATCTAATTTATTCCTGTGATGCAAAGCTGAATTTTCAGCATTATTACACCTGTCTTAAATGTCACATGATGCTTCAGAAATCATTCTAATATGCTGATTTACTGCTCAACAAACATTTCTTAGAATTATCAATGTTGAAAACTGTTTTTGGGGAAACTAGTGTTGTCACGGTACCAAAATTTCAGTATTCGGTACCAGTGCCAGTGAAAATCCACGGTTCTCGGTACCAAAGCAAAACACAAAAACATGCTAATTGAACAACATTATTTTTTTATTAATAACGTTAAACAAAAATTAAATGTACAAAACCAATGCCATTCTTTATACTTATTTAAAATTGTTTCAAGTTTTTCCACAAGTAATAAAAGTATGAAAAAAGTAAACAAGTTTCACCCAAAAGTCATATTTCTGCTGCCACTGAAAAACATCTGTAAACTGTTGTCTGTTTTATAGTTTGCTGGGGTGTTTCATGATCTTCCTTAAAGGGCGGTCACACTGCACTTTTCGTTCCATTGACTTACATTCAAACGCATGCGAATGCGTCAGACCGGAAACGCAAGCCCGTGCGAAAAGTTTTCGCATTTCGCTGCTTTCCAGAGTTCAAGCTTGGTGAGCTCTGCCCTGCGAATTCACATCACATGACACCGTGCGGCCAACGGCAGATCGATACATCAGAGCATGACCTCGTAGCTGAATTAAAAGAACATAAAATTAAAACTGCAGTGCTGCAGGAAAGTGTAGTAGATTGTATGTTTTTACATTTTAGATGTATTATTATTTGTCATGTTGAATTTAACTTTTTAAAAAGATGCTGCAGAGCATGACGTCATATCATGACTGTTGCAGCATCCGAGGGAATTTCGCATGCTCAAAGTCTAGTGTGACCGCAGCTTTAACCTGTAGCTGTAAAAAGAAAATATAATACGCTTAAGTAAAGCAATGGGCTGAGTCTGACCAAATGCAACATTAGGTCATTGACACCAGCTAAAATATAACTTTTCAGTAAATAACAAACCTCAGCTTTTATAATAAATTTAGATAAGATTGCATATATTAAGTGTATATCAAATAGATGTAAACCGTAGTATTCAAAACACTTTACAATAAGATTCCATTTGTTAGATAACATGACCTAACAATAAACAATAGTTATATAGCAATTATTCTTCTTAGGGTTAATTTCAAAATTTACTAATACATAAAATCAAAAGTTCAATCTAGGGCTGCAACAACTCATCGATAAAATCGATTATTATCGATAATAAAAATCATCGACAACGATTCTCATTATCGATTAGTTGGGTCTGCCCATAGTGCACGTCCAACTTCAGCCCGTCCCGTCAAATTACAGCACTGAATAATGCATTTCTATGGACAAAATGCATCTAAAAAATAGTGGAGAAAACAGAATGAGATGCTGCGGGAAAGTTACGTGATCCAAGCTCTGCAAAAAATGAGAATTCTTTCTTTTAAGCTTTAAGCTAATGCATTAGCGTAATGGCTTCCCCTGTCAGGCGCTTTGACAGATGCGTGTGCGTCCTCAGTGCAAAAACTTTCAGTTTACGGTCATATCCTTATCTGCAAGTGTCATAAATTCACGCGAGCATTTCCATTTTTACAAAAAGGCCTGTCCTGACAGTCTGTGTTAAGTTTAAATCTTCACTGAATGAGCGCCGGGGCGGCGGACAGACGGGACACAGTAGAGACGCAAAAACATTCATGAAATATTCTGAAATATCTGTTGTTGAACGTTAAATTTAGGTTTAAAAGTCAACATGTAGTGCATGTATTTTATGAGAAAATGAACTGTAAAGGGATAACAGCGTGTAATTTTCTGAATATAAATATCAGACGCTTCATAACTGCCTTTTACAGGATAAAGAAATGATGATAAGATGTGACTGTGATCAAACTGAACGTGTGTTCCTGCAGAACATTACTCTCACCTGTTGGTTAACCCTGAGTTTGTGTTTTTATTCGTCTTTATTATCTTTATTATTATTTAAATTTTTAATGTAGAGATTGGAGGACTAACCAATACAGAAAGCTAAAAAATGATTTTGGCAATCAGCAATACAGTTAGTTTACAGCAGCAGTGGCACAAACCTTACATAATTTGTGCCACTGCTGCTGTAAACTAACTGTATTGCTGACTGCCAAAATCATTTTTTAGCTTTCTGTATTGGTTAGTCCTCCAATTTGTGTAAGCTCTTTAGTAACAGTAGTAGACTATTTCTAATGCTATAATATAACAGCAATAATTATCTATGAAAGAAAGGCAGAAAAAATAGCAAAGCGCTTTATAGTTTTTGTTTTTTTCAGGTAACCAATTACAGTCAAAAAGTACATAAACAATGTCAGCAAGAATGCAAGCTGTTATGAAAGGCATAGGAGACCATTTTTTGTTATTATGTGAATAAATACTATTTAGTTGTTTCAGTTTGTTATTTGCCCAATAAATGCCAATAACATTTTTAGATTTAAACAATTTTTTTGACAGATTCCTAAAATATTCGTGTTATCTCTTTATTATGACAGGTGGTCTAATAAATTAAGCACTGTATGTTTTCATAGCATTCAGTTGGCACGCTTGTTTGAATTACATTGGGCAGAATGTGGAAGTGTTTCTTGTTAATAAAATTAAAAAATTATATTGGGCTTTTTTTAAATCCGATTAATCTAAAAAATAATCAGCCAACTAATCGATTATCTGTTAAATCTGTTAAAATTATTTAATGCACAATGAACAAACATGAATAATCAAGTGTTTGTATTAAATAACATTCACAAACATTAATGAATATTGTAAAAAATATATTGTTCACTCACTGTAAGATGTTCTGGATCTAACTCATGTCATGAAGTCATTGTAAAGTCTATACAGGAGGTAAAATTTGACTGTACTTTATTTAATCCAAACTGTGTTCATATTTAATTTTAAAGGGCTTTTAAAACCTGCTAGAGTTATCCAGCCAAGAATAACATCTAACTAACTAAAAAAAAAAGACCAGAACTGTTTTTTTGACGGACTGATATGACATAAACACTGTTAACCATACATTTGTACATTCTCTAACACGTATATATTTTGGATACACAGTTCATTCTGGTGTGTAAAAATAGGAAATACCATTATGTCCTCCTGTTTTTTACACTAATAAAAGTTATAGGAGCATTAAATAGTTAACAAAGAAACTTCATTCTAATGCTCATTATATTAGCGTTAACCGCGCTTATGCTAACGATTAACTGCGTATACGCAAAGTTCCTTTAAGGGTATTCTATAGTGTTTGGTGTATGCTAACGGCGATGTTTATTTCAGTCCGACATTCGAATTAAAATATGAAATAATATTCATAACAGAAGCTCTAAATATTAAAAATGAAATTGAAACTTACCTGCTAGAACTCTTTCATTTGATCCGGGTGTCGGTCTTTAAGGTGTTTTGTTAGTTTGATGCGTTTCCTCCTTTTTGAGATCGCCACGTGCTTTTATGAAGAGGATAGCTTTCGAATAGCGCATCAAGAACCAGGTTGACCGGGTACTCGGCACCACCAGTACTTAAGAAAACCTGGTACCGTAACGTTTTCATTTTTTTAGTACTGACTTGGTACCAAAATACCGGGTCTTTTGACAACACTAGTGGAAACCATGACACTTTTTTCAGAATTTTTGAGGAATACCTCAAACAGCATTTATTTGAAATAGGAATCTTTTGGAAAGTTATGATATGTCTTTACTGTCACATTTGATCAATTTTATGCATCCTTTCTGAATAAGTGTGTCAATTTGTTAAAAAAATTTTTTACTGTCCCCAAACTTTTGAACTTTTATATTAAAATGGTATAGTGACATTTTTGAATAATGATTCAAATGTGTAGTTGAATCAGAACCATGAATTGATTCATTGAAATAGACAGTTTGTCTTTTCTATGCTATTTTTGCACTGTCTTAAAGAAACTTAATGGCTAAATATAAATTGCATTGCATCTTCATAATATTCATAGCGATGCTTAATTTTATGTCGCCTGCTGAGTAACCATAAATATGTAATGAGTATTCGTCATCGCACAGCCCTTTTTATATTAGCAGTCCTGATATCAGCCCTGTCTGTTTACTGTAATGTGTCAGGTCACTCACTACAGGGGTGTCTGTGTCTGCTCCAGGACTGCAGGAGCATGTTTGGGGACACTCCTATCTCCCCTGACCTGCACTCTGACTCTGTGGGGTTGTGGTTGGGTGATAATGAGCCCTTGGAGGGGGTGCTAATTGATTCAGTCTCCCAAACTTGCTGCTCATTAACACCCTCTCCCAGGGCAGCGTGGCAGTGCCCTCCGTTGGGAAGCGATGGGCGGAGAATTGAGCAGGTGGTTGTGGAGAGACCTAAACTAAGGCCGGGATCGAGGTGGAAGGGCAGCGCGGAAGGCTGGCTGAAAAATCCAGTTGCCTTTATCTCAGGGCGTGATGGGTTTTAGCTGATGTGGGGTTTGGATGGCGTTTGTTCTGCATATAAAGTTTTGAACTAAAGTCATTTTTTTCCTATTTTCCTGCAGTATTCGGAGTGTCATGCAGAAGTACCTGGAGGAAAGGGATGAACTGGCCTTTGACAAAATCTTTAACCAGAAGATTGGTGAGTTTTCTCAGTCTTTCATGTCGCTTTGAGCCAGATTTGCCTTGTAAAAAGGTCCGAAGTTCTTTGTCATCATTTCAGATTTGTAAAAAAAAGACCGTTATTGAGGAAGCAAACAGAGTAATTCTTCGAATAAGCTTCTAAAAACACCACAGACCCTTGAGGAGGACATTTTAATCACCATGAAGTTAAATGAGGATCTTGTTCTTCCTTTTTTTTTTATCTGCCGAGTCAAAGACAGCTCTTTGTTCTTTGTAACCACTGGCCATTATGTCTGCTTTTCTCTATTAGTCACCTGAACAGTTAAACTCTTTGTCGGACAGCGTGTTGTACAAATGCTCTTGTGTTGTGGTGTGATGAATGCATATGCCCAAATAACCTGCGGTACCTAAGTGAAAGCATGCTTTTTTCCACTTGGTGCTTTTGGAGAAAATGCGTTTGCTGAGATGTGTGAAGTGTGAGCTGTGAAGGCACCATGGGAGCACGGCAGCCAGCCCCAGATTTTGATTAACTTTAATTTTTACTTACTTTTGTGTCTGAAGTCCCAAGTGAGGATCATCTTCAGTGGTTTCTCTCTCTCTCTTGACTTTTTTTTGCACACATACACAATAACATGCTGATAGTGCTTTGTTATGGTAGCTGAGATTCTTATCACCTGTTTTAACCAACAGAATAGTTAGATGTGTTATAACAGGGTTTCCCCACCTGGGGTTTGAGAGTTGATGGAAAAACTAGCAATTAATTAAAGGAATATTTCACCCAAAAATAAAAATTTGCTGAGAAAGTACTTACCCTCAGGCTGTCCAATGTAGAAGTGTTTGTTTCTTCATCAGAACAGATTTGGAGAAATTTAGCAATACATCACTTGCTCACCAATAGATCCTCTGCAGTGAATGGGTGCTGCCCAGAAGTCCAAACAGCTGATAAAAACATCAAAATAATCCAGAAGTAATCCACATGACTCCAGTCCATCAATTAACATCTTATGAAGTGAAAAGCTGTGTGTTTGTTAGTAACAAATCCAACATTAAGGCATTTTCTACTTCAAACCGAGGCTTCCGGCTAAAATACGGGTCCTCTATAATATTGCATTCATCTGAATCAAGAAAGAAATTTGCGCAGATCAAGCACTGTTTACAATCAAAAACAGTAAAAAGCTAAAACGCCTTAATGATGGTTTCGTTACTAACAAACACAGCTTTTTGCTTCACAAGATGTTAACTGATGGACTGGAGTCATATGTATTTCTTATGGATTATTGTGATGTTTTTATCAGAAAAAAAGAAATAAAAAGAAAAGTTTTATTTGTTTATCTGCATGTCATATGACCATTAAAAGACCATAGAACAGTAAACATGCAAATGTGTTAAATTATAAAAGTATTAGAAGATGGAAATGGACCAGACTTCTGTTAATGGTTTGTCTTCGAACATTCTTACGGGGCGTTCACACCAGACGCGACTTGCGCGAATAAATCGCGCTATCCGCGCGTAGTTGGATGCTTGAACATTTTGAGTTTGCTCGCTTCATTTGCGCGTGAAATTCACTTCACAACAGACGCGAATTCGCGTCATGGGAAATTGAGTAAAGAGCGTTTTTTACAATTTACCAGATTGTCTGACCTCCTCACTCACTTTCTTCCAAGCAAGATCCTTTTTATTCCTGTTTTTATAAAAGAACGAAGATGTATCGTACAGCTCCGGGTATCCACACACAGCGACCATGATTTTGTCCTCCATTGTTGTTTCAGATTTCTGCCTCCGCTCGCTAGGTCGTAATCACGTCACTACTAGAGCAAGCTCCTGATAGGTTAACGCGGCGCGAATATTCGCAAAATTTCAGATTTTTCAATCTTTGCATTGACTTAACATGTAAATCGCTCGCGCTTAACGCTTCATTCGCATCTGGTGTGAACGCACCATTAGAGTAGTTGTAGGCCACTGAACTACCTAGATCACCCGTTTGAAGATCCTATAATACAGGTTTATTGATCCCATATGAGTATGGCTTTTGGCAGCAGTTGACAAGTGTCTTGCGTGCATATGAACTCCTTCAATACTGTTTGAAAAGCATTCCAGGATGCACCTCTTGTAGTTAAGAATCTGTTCTAAAATGTAGAAAATAGTAGTAAGTGGTATTCTTATTTGTGTTTTCATAGGCTGTATGCTTTAGACTGTCAGTGTTGTTACAAAAGTGTCAATGTAGTATAAGATGAGTCACTATTACAAACTGTTATGCACATATAAACAAGTGAGTGGGAAACCTGTTCTGTGATCTTAATAGGGAAACCAAGCTGCTATGCATGTGACATGTTGATGGGTCTAAACAACAAGTACATTAATTAAGTGAAAGAAGGATTTTCACTAATGCAAATACCTGAAATAGCTTGCAAATATTTCAGGTCCTCTCTAAAGAGAGACGCGAAGCAGGAAACCAAAGTTCGCTGCTGCGGTGCCGCTAGTTCACATGCTGAATTTGAATGACAAATGTCTCGGTTTTGCATCTGACCAGTGGAAGGAGATAATGACTCAGGGGCCGGTTGCATAATAAGATGCTTCCCTTCTGTCTTTGTCTTTTAACCCTTGTTGCTGTGGCATTTCATGTTTATTTGATGGACCAAATAATGTTGCATGGTGTAACTATATACATTAGTGCTGGGCTTTTCTGGGCCAGGTCTTTTAGTTCGTGATAGCTGCGACCTATTGATCTATTTTTGTTCTTTTTGATGATGTGCATATGATCACAATGTCCTGAAATGCTAATATTGCGTAGTATCTCATGTTTTGTTTTTCTTTTTAGTAAGCCTTCTTGATTTATTGCAAAAACTCCTTCGTTCTTCCTACTGTGAAGACCCTACACTTGCTGTGATCCACCTAGTCATATGAGACCTAATAGGATCAACAAGTAGGTTTTACCATTAAAATTGCATGAGAAATTAATAGAAATGAATCTTGCTTAGCAGGAGGAGATGTAGAGAGCAACACAAGGATGAAAAGCTCAAGCTCAGGGGTGTCTGTCAGCCCAGAATGACAGGAAAATGCCATCCTCCTCCATTGATATAATTTGGTTTGACAGTCACAGCCATGAAGACGTTCGCATGGAAAAACTGAGCGTTTGATGTCTGACTTTATTGGCGGAAGAACTCGATTTACTGGAACATCTGGAATGGTCTAGATAATGCTGTCTATACATGTTATAATATGAGAAGCATTCATAAATATCGATATACAGAGGATTGTTTTTCCAAGTCAGTGACAAGTGTGTTTTTTTTTTTTTGTTTTTTTTTCCTCCAGAGCAATCCACAGGATTATCATGTGCCGAAGTTTAATACTTAGGTCAACATTTTGAATGCATTTTTCCCCGGCATTGAAAGCTTTGAAATGGTTAACAGTCCTTCTGAGCCATGTGACCAATAACTGTCTGGCGCAATGGGAGAAAAAGCTTCATGTTCCCTCTTTTGATTGTTCCAGACAAGCGTAGCATTTCACAGCTACCATTGTTCTCTCTCTGCCCTTACAGGTTAAACTAAAGCCATTCTGCCCAAACTCTTCCATGATCTACACGCACCAAAGATCTTGCATGCTCTGCAGATCGATAAGCTTGTTGCATTGATGCCTTTTATTTAAGTCTTCGTCCTGTCTGGGAAGTCACGATTGACTGTAATAAATAACGCAGGGCAGCTCGGGGCGAAGATGAATAGCCTTGTTTAGCCGAACGACATTGGTGAACCGTTGCGTGCATGTATCTGTGCAGAAACGTGACAGTTTCACAGCAAGTTTTGGGCTGATAATGATGTCTCTCCACCCCCCCCCCCCCTTCATGACACATGATTTATTGGTCGGCGATGTCGGTCTGTGATACAGAGATGCTGCACTGCAGTGCGATTCTCTCTCGTTTTGCACTCTCTTTCTTATTCTACTGCTCTTTTACTTGTTAGCATGCTTCACTTTGTGGCAGGTGACATCAATTTCGTTTTATTGCGGCCAGAGGAATTTTTGGAACAAGGTCTTGAACCCTGCACAGAAATAAAATGTTATGTTGCTGCAGTGCTACTGCTCAAACATTAACGTGGAGACCAGAGATGGAGATGTTCAAGGAGTAGGCTAGTTCACTGAAATGTGAACATTCTTTTTCATCATCATTATCATCATCATCATATTCCAAAAAGCCTTTTGACCTTCTTTCTTCCATAGGGCACCAAAGTACATTTTTTGCAGAATCTCCCAGCAGCTGTTTTCCATTGAATCAGAATTAATATACTGAAATAAATGGTATATATAATATATAAAATATATTAATTTTAATTTCCAAATTCATTTGTCCAATTAATGTTTTTTAATTTTATTATTTTTTATTTTTTATATACTATATATCTCATCATAAACATTCTATATACATGTTTTTTTATTATTATTATTATGTTTTTATTATTTAATACTCTGAAAATCTTGCCCTTAAATCTTGTTTTATATAATGCACTTGCATGAAAGACATTTTCTGTGAATAGTGACTTTAAGTTTGGTCTGTTTATCATGCAGATCTACAGAAAGCTTGTGTATATAGTGCAAAAGATATAATCATTTTTTGGAGCTTGACAGCTAGTGGTCATTATATGCTTTTGATATATGAAAGAGTGGATTGAACATTCTGCGAACCTTCTCCTTTAATGTGCTTCAAAAGAAAGGCAAACAGGTTTGGAACAACTTGAGGGGTGAGTAAACGATAAAACAGTTTTAATTTTTGGATGAACTAATCCTTTAAACCACTCTTATGCATTTCACAGGAAAGTCATGAATATTTAATATTAGTTCAAACGTACAATCACGTCTCTTCATTTGTCCCATCAGGCCAAATACCACCAATAGCCACGATTGCTCTGCTGTGAGTCAGTGTACTTGTTTATGATATACAACCAGATGAGCAGTCTCTTCATTTCCTGGCCCAAACCATCACTTATCATGCAGACCCCGCCTCCCCCTTTATCATCAGTAATGGTTTCACGATGATGGGCCAGAGCTGTCAAAGGACACAGCACATGCCGTCCCCGAGCGCGCACATCGTAAAACCGTCCTCGTATCTCCGCCATCTCTTTGAGCTGGTCGGCTGCGGTTTATTCTGCTGCATGCGTCTCATGGCTTTGATGCCCGAGGGAGGCGTTCACGGCTCCTATGGATCTCCCGATCTGTTATGATGTTATTCCTCTATCTGCCCTCCTCCTGGTTTCTTCATTTGTGTTCTGCCTGTCCACCCCTCCACCTCCTCCCTCATTCACATCTCCCTTTCTCTCTCTCTCTCTCTCTCTCTCTCTCTCTCTCTCTCGTTCCATCTGTCAGAGTACTGGAATGGATGTTTGAGAGTTTTGTGTTGCCTAGCAACTGCGGTTGCCATGGGAACGCCAAAGATATCCTGTGTTTGCTTGGCGACCGGGAAAATGAAATTAAAGGATGAATTAAAGAAGCAGCAAATAGATATCCATTCAAACAAAATGGAAAAAAAAAAAAGCCTTTAACAGATTATTCACTGATATGTTGGATAATTACACCCGTCCTCTTCCTGGCCCGAGGCTGGGAGCTTTGATTGGTCGGATTGATCAATGGCCATTAACGGTTTAGGTTTCATTTTCAGTGTATTTAGATGCATGTTTGGCCCTTGTCTGTAATGAGAGTGGAACATATCGATGCGTGTCCTTTGTTAGCGAGTCAGACCGTCTGTGCCCAGATGTGTTTGTGTGTGTGTGAGTGACTGAGTGAGTTCATGCATACGTGCGCATGTGTGCTCTAGCATTGCATTAATTGACAGTTCTTTGATCCACCAGCCTCTGTTAATTGCTCTGGGATTTGGAGAATTAATTGGCCAGTCGATGTCATTATTTCCACCCCACTCGCCCTCTCTCTGTCCCTACATCAGGGACACTCAAATCACGTAGCTTGAGGGACACTTTTAGAAAATGCAGAGTGACTGGGGTCAGTGAATAAAATGACCTGGAAATATTAGTTTTGAAGTGTGCAGTGTCTTTTACCAGCTTCATTTTACATTCTCATTCAAACATTCTCATTCAAAATGAATTTAAGGTCTTATTTGAACTTCTATATCTGTTGCGTACGTGCAGTCCAGGCATAGAAGTGGCAAAAATAAAGGCTGGGTTGTAGAGGCGGGCCGGTCTTTGAGTACAGACCAGAGCCGGTTGTTAAATTTGAAGGCTGCTTGTCTCTTCCCATTGCTGCGTGGACCGCTGGGAGAGGCTCTGGAGATTTGGTGTTTCCAAACCTGCCTGTTTTCTTCTTGCCAAATTCTATGGCAACATCGCATATATGTGGAGAAGGCAGTCACACATTGCATATTTAGTGAAAGCTATCTGTTGTAGATGTGGAGCGAAACGAGAGAGACATTTACAATGTTACAAAAGATATCTAATTCAAATAAATGCTGAACTATCTATGAAAAAATGTATCAAGGTTTCCACAATTAAGCTGCATGATTGTTTCAGCATTGATAATAATGAAATGTTTCTTGAACAGTAAATCAGCATATTAGAATGATTTCTGAAGGATCATGTGACACTGAAGACTGGAGTAATGATGCTGAAAATTCAGCTTTACATCAAAGGAATAAATGACATTTTAAAATACATTCCTATATAAGAGTTCTTTTAAATTGTGAAAACATTTCCCAATATTACTGTATTTTTAGTCAAGTAAATGCAGCTTTGGTGAGGAGAAGTGACTTTTAAAAACCTTTGAACGGTAGTGTATACTAATACCTTTATCATGAACTACATGAATTAACGAACAATTTATAAAGTAACATTAATCTAGATGAATAAATGCTGTTACAATCATTGTTTATTCTTAGTTTGTGATACTTAATGCATTTACCAATTTTAATGAATTAAACTTTAAACCTTACCATTCTTTTAATACTAAAAAGCATCTAAATCTTGTTAAAAATGTACTATTTTATTCAAGGTTTGATTTATAAGTATTATGACACACATGATGCAAGACATGATGTCAAAAACATGCACTTGATTTCATTTTTTTTTTTTTTGTGTTTCACTAAAAAAAAAAACCTTTCTACAGAGGAACTCTATCTGTGGGGTACTCGAGCAGTCCAGATGACCAAAGTGAACATCCCTACTGTGTTTTGGGTTGATTCATATCCAAACAGCTCCATTTGGGCCTGATCCACATGAGCATCTAGAACGGCTCTATTATATGCTGTGACTGCAGGCATTCTCTCATAGAATCATTGTCTCTTGGCTGGTCACCATGCTGTGTAGTTCTCTAATCATTTCGGGCTGTTTTTCTCTTTTGTCTCTCTGCCGCAGTCTCTCATCCTCTGTCCAGTTTTGGCACAGGGCCCTTGTGGGTTTTTACACACTGTGGTCTGTTGTACAGTTATTTTCCCAGGCAGACTCAGGCTGTATCTGTGCATGCGTCTTTGCCCTCTAATTGCTGTTTATTTTAGTCGTGTGACACGGCTCTTTGGCTCTTTTCTTTCTACCAGTTTTACCAATCGGATCCGGCAGGTTAGATCCTGCGATACTGAACATCCTGTTGACTCTCGGAGAGTTTGAATGACTGGTTTAAAAGCCACACGCTTGTCAATATGCAGCCGGAGATGTTTGCTGCTTTTTGAATTAAGCTTGTGACCTTCCTTGTGCGCACGGCAGTTTGCCAAGTCTGTCTGTTTGACGTTGTGAGATGACAGTTTGAAGAACGAGCCACAGCTTCCAAAAGAGTGATCTTCTGCTCCAAGTTGCTCCACCATGGGATTTTCCTGCCGAGCGGTAGATGTTTTGGCATCCAGATGAAGAAGTAATACATTCAGAATGCGAAGTCTTGGACCAAGGAAAATTAACCTTAAGTTGATATTGCATCATTTAAATAAGCAGTAGCAACGGCGGCAGCTAGTTGCGACATGCGGCCCTTTGGATGAAAGGTTTGTGTTACATGACAGATGGCAAATAACCTGTTTGAAGACTGTCACATTAGGCAGAAAGGAAAGTTGCATCATCTTGCACTTTACATAAAATGACAGTCATCATGGAATCCACATCCACCACCTTGATTATTATTACTTTTAGCGGGAAGCAAAGTTTGTTTTCTGTGCATTTACAGCTTGGAAAGGATCTGAGTTTAATGAGTGGCTGCCATTTTGTATTTTTGCTCTAGCACTTTGTTAGATTAGAGAGTGACGCACTTGCGTATTCACTATTTAGCTTTTTTTTTTAATTTTTCAAGCTGAAGTGTATTTTTTTTTTTTTTTTTTAAATGTTCAGTGAGAATAGTTGTCTTTGCATATTAAAGGCATAGTTCACTCAAAAATGATAATTCTCATCATTTTCTCACTCTTATGTCATTCCAAACCTGCATTGCTTTTGCTTTCAATAAAAGAAGATATTTGGAAAAATGTATCTGTTTTTTTTTGTGATACAGTGAAAGTCAGTTGGACCCAAACGATTTTTCACGGTATGGACAAAAAAAAAAAAAGGTCTTCAAAATATCATCTTTTGCATTCCACAGAGAAAAAAAAATCCAAACCGGTTTGGAACGAAGCGAGGAAATGATGACCAAACTTTCATATTTGGGTGAACGGTCCCTTTATGTCTTTTGTAGGTTGATTGATTTATTTATTTATTTTTTCTCTTCTCCCAAAAAGCAATTATGGAACTATTTGTTTGGCATATGAGCGAAAACCTGTTTGACAACAATCATTGTTTCTGCCTCAGAACCTACACTCTTCAGCACCTTGTACATTATTAGGAGAGAAAAATCAGTTTCCTGCGTTTTCAAAACTTGGCCACCGCTCAACACAACATGTGCAAACGCCTATTTGTCTGATTCATCATGATGCTCAAGACTAGAAGGATATGTCACTGGACTGGAACCTGAACAGAAGCTCTGGCTGCGAGTCTCAAGCCCACTCTCCATTCGGCCCGGCACGAGCGCGGCGTCTTTTCGCTTCCCGCCCCCTTCCACACTGTCGTTGATATTGAAACTATGCATAGGGAAGTGTTTGTGACAGAATAAGAGAAGACGAGGGCATGTGTGAAGTGGAGTCATGACAGTTTCGGCCTAAAATAAACGGACACTTGTTTGCTGAGTTTGCAGTGTGTGTATGTGCGTCGGTGTGTGTCTGTGTGCGCTCGTGTGTGTTTAATGGGCTGTCCGTTTTTCCATCTTTCATCTTCACCTGCCTTGTAAACATCACTAAGACACTCACATTGTTGGCAAGGTATTATAAAATAAAGATACATTAACCTGGCCTACTAAACTGGCCAGGAAATGGTGGTTGTTTCCCTTTGCGATGGCCCGCAGTAAACTCTAATGTAGTTCCTTGTGTTTTTGGGCTGTGCGTGGGCAGTGTGGTTAGTGTTGGCCTGCGCGCTTGTATGCGCATGTGAGCGCTCCTCCCCTCTTCTCACGGAGGCCCACATCTCGATATTGATTATATGCTTCCGGGTGGCTGGTGAAAATGACAGAATCAGTTCTGACAAACAAGTTTTGAGGAGAAAGTCAGGCATTTGTGTAACCACAGATGCATGGAATTCACACGTTCAGAATTCCATAGAAATTTCTGTGAAAAAATTAAAACACCTGTCATGCTGTCATTGACGTTTATTTTGCCTTCAGGCTCATTTGATAATGCTTTCAACTGCTAATGAGGGTGTAGCACTCTCAGCTACTTCATGTTATCTTACATTTGCATTTATGCATTGGCCAGATGCTTTTATCCAGTGCATTGCATTCAAAGTACATCATTAGAGCAGTTTTTGAGCTACAGTGAAGTCAATATGATCCGACATTCACAGCCTTTTTTTAAATTTCTTTAAAGGGATGGATTTATGAAAATAGTAGGATAAGACTTGACTTTATCCGTTGTGTGTTGATTGGATTATGAAAAATAGATGTTTCAGACCTGAAGTAGTGGAGAGTATGCAGATTTTGTCCATTTAGGCCATATTTGTTTGAGTCTCTGGTGGTTGTTGGCTGGTATTGCAGTAGTTCTGTCTAAAAGTCTCTGCACACTGAGTCCGAAATTTTTGTCCGAAATTTTCGCACGTTAAAAAATAAATACGACCTCACGTTGTGTCAATCACGTTTGCACACTGCCTCCGAAACTTTCGTCCGTCCAAAAAAATTCGGATCAGGTTCGATTTTCTGCATTTTCGCATCCGTTGCATGCATTTTGATGCATGCAACGGATGGGGAATACGAATACGAGGATGGGGAATACGAAAAACGGAAAAACGCATGCGAAAATTTCAGACTCAGTGTGCAATGGCATTAATAGTAGAAAGCCAAACCCTATAATATGCATTTATTTAGGTGTTTGAATATCTATTAAGTATAATCATATATTTATGTGTGTGTGTGTGTGTGTGTTATACAAATATCTATTTTTACTATATTTAATGTACAGATAGATAGGTAGTTCGTTAGTATACAAATATTGAAAAATATAAAATAGTGCATTATATATTTATAAATTATATATACATAAGGTTGACTTTGAATCAACAATGTGGAAAATCAACAGGCCTACATGTAATTATTCCCCAGCTGTATTCATAGGGACTGTCATTGGATTTCTACTGGATTATGGCACTGATGAGTTTGTGATTAAGTGACAGTCCTCCCAGATCTCCTGTGCTTCAAGAGGAAGCACACGCTGAGCTGTCCGTCAGCAGGCAAACCCCACCTGTACTTGGGCTCGAGTGAGAATCCTGCAATCAGGAGAGCGATCGCTTTGTGCATTCAAAGCGCAATTAAGGGTAATCCATTAACTCTGTGACGTAAACCACGCATCCTTTTATTTCTATCACTCACACTCACCTCATCATTCTTTCTCAGAAGATAAGGATGGGGAAACCTCGAATTAGACTCTTTCATCTGCAATTTCAATTGATGTGCAGTCAACATGATGTTTATATGTGGCTGATTCAGCATTTGGAGCTGAACTGCTACTTTTTAAACCACTTTTTACCTTCTGTATGCCTGTTGATTCCTTGTCTTTGTGTATCTTTATGCTCATTTATATGACCGCCATCTAATCAATATGTTTACCCTGTGATCCATGACTGTGTTTCCATACATCTGTGTCCTTGTCACCAGTCGCTGGGTTTATTTCTCTCTGGATGGTCTATATGAGACCTTCTGACTCCACATTGCAGACAGCAGGAAAGGGAGGAAAACAAAAGATGAGTGTTTGACAGATAACAGAGAGGAGGAAGAGGACTGCAGGGAAGATACTGAGGAGAAAAAATGTTTCTGAGAGGCTCTTATTAGTATTGCTACTACTATTGCTTATACTTCAGCGGTCGGATTGTGGTATGGACATGAATTATACCTCAAATCGTGTGGCTTTTTTGTTGAGAGGTGTGTGAGCACTTTTCAAACTAATTAAACTCACAAAAATGGGCAAAAAAAAGCCCATAGACAGACACTGAAGGAGGGACTGAGTGAGAATGAAGTATCACAATATATTCATTGTCAACATAATGTCCATGATGCCTCATATAATTTAAGCTGTTTGTTGTATTATTTTGATCTAAATGCTTATCAGTTTGTGCATTCTGATATTGAGCTACATTGAAGTCATGCACAGCCCATTTTACTTCCTTAATGCAATAGATTTATGAAAATAGCAGGATAAGAATTGACTATCCATTGTGAGTTATAGGATTACATAAAGTAGCTGTTTCAGATCTGAAGTTTCCAGTTGGTTGTGGAGAGGATGACAGTGCCAACTGTATTTTACAATAATGATTATTAAATATTTATATATTTAAAAAATATATATAATATATTATTATATATTTTATATTTATTCTATTAATTGTATATCATGTTTTGTCACTTAACATTCCAGTAAGTGTATTATTAATATAATAAATAAAGCAATAAATGATGGCAAATTGAAGTGATACTTGTCGATTTAAAAATAAAACCACCAATAGGTGGAGCCAAGTCACTGTCATAATGAGCGAGGCATCGCGTCATTCATTCATTCATTCAGTAAGGAAGCAAAATTCTGTAGTTATGAATGGGTAATAGGGATGGGTCACGATTTTTGAATATTCGATTAGTCGATTTATTCATAGAATATCGAATAGGTTTGTGCGATTTATTTTCTAAAAAATTCCCCATGTTTTCGGTGCTGATGCGGTGGTGACGCGTAAACAGGGTAGCGCTGCCAGCAACGCACCTAAAAGCTGTCAAAAACAACAGAACACATTGTCTCATGCGCACACTGTAGACTTGCAGCTAAGATGTCAAATAAGAGTTCTGTGAGGACCACAAATATCCCCGACTGGGTTAGAGGTGTGCTGAATCCGTACTGGGAAAGGCACAGAAAAGAAATAACGCAATCTACAGAGCCACTAAAGGGGCATATGGTTAGCGTTAGCCTGTTACATTACAGTACATGCAATTTCACTTACCAGCAACAGAGTAAGGAGAGATGGCTGATAGGACGATGGAGAATGATTTGCAGATCCTGAACACCACTGACAAACATCTAATCTTGTAAAATGTGTGGTAAGTACTGCCGCTCCATAGTATAAACGTGATCGCCAATCTCGAAAGTGAAAGTAAAACGGTCGCACGTTTCACTGCCCCACATAATGATAACGGCTCACTGATGCCTGCAGTTAATATACAGTATAATTACCCAACGATATAATTGCGAGAGAAAGTATTGGAATAATTTAAGCAGTTTAATACCTTATGAGCAGTTGGTTTATGCTAATCGACAGACTGCTATGTTAATAAGTGCCGTCATTCTGTTATGTTTATTATATTAATATGTTTCAGCATGTTACAATCATTATATGGCTTGAGTTAAGAAAGCCTATCTTTTAATAAATTAAACAGTTTGTCATCATACAGATTAAAAGCGTGAATGGTCTCTCTCTCTCTCTCTCGCTCTCTGTTTATGGGTGTGTAACATTAGCCTAATACTTGCGTGCATGCATGCGGGGAAGGGGTGCGATTTTTCGAATAGTAATCGAATAATGCCCAGCAATTATCGAATATTACTTTTGCTTGAAATGCCCATCCCTAGTTATTAATCACCGACTCTCCAAAGCGTTCAAAGCTGCCGATTCATTCACTAATGAAACACCGCTGTATTTGCTTGGAGACGCACACCAGATGATAAGGATTTCGTTGAAACAATTATTTTGTTGCAAAATATAACAAAACA
>JAFVLL020005613.1:29490-46990 GCA_021397915.2 Tor tambroides | reverse complement strand
TGATGAATGGTAAGGGCAGCCATCATCTCTTTGGCCTGCTATAGGATTGTTCACACAACGTGATTACACATCACAAAAATATGAGGATTTTTTTTTTCTTAAAACTGTTTAGTGTAATGCCTAAGGCTTCAAAAACATTTTTTTTTTTTTTTTGCCACTCAAATGAACAAAAAGATCAGTAGTTCAATGTTTTGGACTCACATCATTGAAATACTATTGTGTGTGTGTATGTGTATATATGTATATATTTTGTTATAAATGTATGAATTTTTGTGCTCAAAATTTGAACTTGGTGTGAATAAGTGTGAATACCATGATCATCCTCAAATCTCACAGATCCAAGCCAACACTAGTCAGTGTGAGATTGTAAAAACTCATTTAGGGCTCTAATTTTGGCCTTCCTCTATAACTTAATGTCAGCTTGAATATGGGGCGGAGCTTCCTCTTCAGACACTCACACTTCCTATATCTGCACTGCAGCGTGGGCCACTTCTCTGAACGTCCTTCTTGGATTTGTGAAACGGTCACATCACTTACATAAGTCTTCAGAAACAGAGGAACATACTCTACAAAAGCATTTGGACACTGATGAATCCATTAATAATAACCGCTTCTACATATCAGAGTGATAAACATTTTCCCAGAAATGTCCGATGTTGAAGTGGCTGTTCATTTGACGTCTCTCCATCAAATTACTCTTACAGGGTAGACTAGGAGATCCTTAACTGACTTATTATGTGTAACATAATTATAGAAGATAAGTGTTTTGCAAACTGCAATTAAATATAAATGTCATTGCTCAAAAAAAGCTGTTGGGCAAATTTCAGTAAATTCAAAATGTTAATTTAATCAAGAAGAAATCATCAGGTTTCCCAACAGAATCACTGGCGATTTCAGAGATTTCTTCAGTATTTTTTTGTTTTTTGCTTTGCATTTAGTTTTCTAATTTTTAGATTTTTTTATTTTGTTTTATTTTATTATTGTTTATTTTATTCGACTGGATTTTAGATTTTTTTTTTTTTTTTTTATAAATGTTACAGATCACTGAAATAGAAATGAAATTAATTGGTTGCAAGGTTTAAAATCACTGATTCATGAGATGTGTTGCGATTATATTCTATTGACTGCTCGTATACATTTATAACACAGTGTAATCGTTTGATCCTACTTGCGTCTTTCAGGTGGAGACCTTCACTATCACCTGTCTCAGCACGGTGTCTTCAGCGAGAAGGATATGCGCTTTTATGCAGCTGAGATCATACTGGGCCTCGAACACATGCACAATCGATTCGTCGTCTACAGAGACCTCAAGGTAAGGTCATCGCCGTCCCAGTCGTTCCTTTTTCACAGAGAAAGAATCGTTCGTACCGTCCTCTGTCACTGCAAAGCCCGCTGATCTGTGCTTGCGATTCCTTGTTGCCACTGAAAAGGGAAAATGAAATGTTCCATTGAGTTTGTGTATTTTGTAACATAAGCTTGTATCTGTTCTGCGTCGTCGTCTGAGGTTATTTTTTAAGTTTGGCTGAGCTGTCTCTCTTGGCAGCACTGTTTATTGTCTTTAAATGGAAAAGTACGTCATATGATGGAGCGAGTCGAGGTTAACCTACAGTCCCACACGTAGAGCGTAGCCTGCCATTGCGATGACCTTGAGTATCACTTAATTTGTCGACCCTCCGTGTGGAAGCAGCAGGAGCGTAGCTATGCGATCGTTGTGAATTATGCAATTTTAAGTGAGATGTTTGGGCTTCACGCTGCCAGATTGCTGAGGATATGCAGAATCTTCCCTGGCAAGCTCCTGAAACGGGACACTGCACACGCGAGCGGGGTGCATTCTGTGAGTGAACGATCCTGTTTTTCCACAGTATCACTGATGTTTGTGTAGAGGAAAAACTCAGTGCAAACGTTTACTTGCTTATAGCTCTGACCAACGTTCCTGAGAGCCATAATACATGGCAAGATTTTCAGTGCAGTATGTCTCTTAAAGGGATAGTTCACCCAGAAATTAAATTTGTCAGTTCACTTGTCCTCATGTCGTTCTGATCTTTTATGCTCCAATTTTTTACATGGAACATTAAAGGAGATGCTTTTTAATAGTCTTTATACACTGGTAGTTTAAAGGTCATAGGAAATCTCATTGGTCAAAATCTGTGCATATTAAAATATGTTCTCATAGGCTGTGATCGTCCAACATTTAATGGTTGGAAGGGCGAATTGTTTTATATTCAGGGCTTGCAAAATCGCTAGATTGACGTTTCGTTATATCACCTGAATGGTGATATAAAATGCCTTCATTGATTCACATTGTTCACTCGTTCGTAGTGGTGAAATGGATCGTTGTTGATCTTTTGCACTTGTTGCCAATTTAAACATTTTGATTTAAACCATTGAAGCACATGAAGAGGCAAAAGAGATCACGAACAGAATCTCTTTCGCATCTTCTTGAGCTTGAATGGAGACATTTGCACAAAATGATCTGTCTTGCAAGTATTCTCGTAAACACAGTTGTTATGTCTTATGTGAATGCAAACAGTGGAGAAATAAAGAGAAATAAAATTTACATATCTGTACCTGAAAACCAATGTTAGACCTTATTTTGTCTTCAAAAATGTTGCTGGTTTTTGCTGTGGTATCGAAGAAGTACTTGAAGTGTTCTTTAAAGTGTTCTGTGTAAAGTCAATATTAAATTGTGTGTTCTGAGTTTGTCAAACCACAGAAAAATGTTTTATTAACCACTCAGCCAAATTTGAATTATAAAAAACCCCGGCAAGGTAATAAAATAAGGTATCAAAATCTAGAAAAAAAAACAAACAAAAAAAAACGCTGCTCTCAAACGCTGAGGGCGTGTCAGCTGGCGGCACTGAAACCACACCCACTCGCGGAAAGCTGCTGTCCCTCTCAACTGCCAAATACCACTACAAGCTGAATGGATGCTCCCTTTAGCAGCTTAAATTCAGATAAGGAGACCGAGCGGTTTTGTAAATCATCGCAACCAGGTAATATGCATAGCTAGCAAGCAAACTGTAGACAGTAATAACTAACGTTTATGACAGTGACTCGCGATTGAGCAGCGAACCACTGATGCTAATGCGCTCTAGTTATTAATTGTGTTTGACTTGAAACAGCGCTGTGCAGAACGATCGGCGTATGATGACAAAATACCGCAAGAGCGATTCGAAAGCATAAGGAATCATCTGCTCTTTATAGATCTCACTGTACTTTGACACACAGTCACCGTCGGTCAGTGCTGCTTCAAGTCGAACACACCTCTAAGTGTTGGGGGAAGGGGGCCGTGCTCAGTGACTCCGTTTCGTCATCAAGTCACCATTTTAACCTCGCCCAGAAAATCCTGAATGTGAAAATGGTGAAAAACTGTTTAAGGGTCTAACTTCACAATTAAGTACTACATAGTTCACAGTCTTTGTAGCATGTTTCAGTAATGCATTTCTAACATTTATAGTGTGTTTAGAAACAATTATCAGAATTGACTTAACACGGACTTTAAATAATAAGTGTTCTTTAAATAATAAAGAACCATTTTCTTGTGCATAAAAAAAAAATTACTCAATCTGTGACTCAACTTTTACTCTCTTGTCTTGTTATTTGAAGAAAAAATACAATAAAGGACATTTTTGATCATGCTGATTTGTCCACAGTGAAGTTCAGCCGATGTCTTTTTTTTATTCGTGCTAGATAAATTCATTTTGGGCTACCAAAATCTAAAGAATGTGTGACGTTCAGTGGTTGGGTGGTCAATTTTTATATTTATTTTATTACTTACATTACTACATTTATTTGGTTTTGTTTATATTTGTTTTATTTTGAAATCTCATTGGTTGAAATATGAGTATATTAAACATATATTTTATTTTGATTGATTTTTGCTTCTTTGTGGGGGGTTTTTTGGACATCTCATTGGTAAACGTTGGTGACATTCAGGTTGGATGGTCAATTTATTTTCTTGTTTATATATAAAAATATTACATATATTTTTTTGCCAACTCTTAAGTCAGAATCCCTGTATATTAAACATCAAATATATTCTCATTGGCTCTTATGATGTGACACTGTGTGATGTAAATGCTTTCTGTTGTGTTTAGTGTTAAATTGTTTTTCGCTGGACGATTTTGGCTTTGTGCTCAGAGAAAGTGTTACACTTGCTGTTTTTCTTCATTAAATGTACTCCATTTAATCACAGTGATGCTGTTTTTGTAGATGTTGCTTACAAAAAGACAGTCTGTTCTTTATCAGGCTCTTATAAAGATTTTTTTGGACTGTGGACGGTGTCCTAATCTCCACATCGCTTTCTGTTCCTCACAGCCTGCAAATATCCTCTTAGACGAACACGGACACGTTCGCATCTCTGACCTGGGCCTGGCCTGCGATTTCTCCAAGAAGAAACCTCACGCCAGCGTGTAAGTTCCTCTTCACAAGGCTTCAAAACCTTATCTTTTATTAGTGTAAAATAAAAGTGTCTGTTGTTTGGGGAAGGTGTGGTTGCTTCTGTTGATGTTTCTTTGAGCATACACAAGTTCTTTGTTGTCTCATACTCGTGCATATTGCAGAGTTTTTTGTTTTTTTTTGCGGTCAGTTACGGAATCTTATACCACAGTCTAATCTGTTTTCTCTGTGTGTATGTAAATATATATATATAAGCAGTCACGTTATACATGCATACAGTGTTTGTGCTCACATATTTGCAGACATTGTTTTGGCTAGGGTTATTTCAGTGTCCTTTCATCTGTAATCTCTTTATTTTTCAGAATTTATCATGTAGTTTTTTAGAAATATTTCACATTTGAAGGAGATAGTTAAAGATTTTAATTTTGAAATTACCTCATTGTACACTGCAGTTGAAAAGTTCACAAACACTGAATTCATTTGAACGCTGCAACCTTTTGTGTGTAATGTAGCAGTTCTTTGACTGTTTGTGTTATGTATGAGAATGAGCTTTGTTGTGTTTACAGTCAGTGTGTGCTCAGCCTGGGGTGTGTGTGTACGCTTTGAATTTAATGTGCATTAATTGCTGTGTTTGCAGAGGTACCCATGGCTACATGGCACCTGAGGTTCTGCAGAAAGGAACAGCGTATGACAGCAGTGCCGACTGGTTCTCTCTAGGCTGCATGCTGTTCAAACTCTTGCGAGGGTAAGACCGCCCTCTGCAGCGGCCCGCTCATGAATTCTTTATCTGTCTCTCTCTCTCTCTCTCTCTTTTAGTCTCTGTCTGTGTTTCTCACCTGTTTGATGTGGAGTGTAAAGTTTAAATGTCAGGGGTTTGGAAGTAGGAGGTCAGTAGCAGACATCATAGAGAAGAAAGACATAGAGAGTGGGGGTAGAGACCACTGTAACGGTTGCTAGGTAGAGAGTGGGGCAGTGTATGTGTGGTGATGTATTTTAATAAAAATAATGTGTGTGTAAATAAATTTTAATATGATTATTTATAATTTCTTATAAATAATGTCATTTTAAATCTTATTTGTTTCATTTTTAATGTTAATTTGCCAAGCAAACACCATTGTCGGTCAGTACCGAAATAATCATATGATCATGTAATAACATGCTCTTGTTATACATAATTTTAGATAGTGTACAGATACAGTATATATTGTGTAGTAATCAGTGTTATTTTAGTATTATTTCTATACTATAGTATTTATTAATATTTTGAGCTTTTTTTCCAGTGATTTTAATTTTACTCGTTTTTTTAAGGTTTTTATGTACTTTTGTCATTTTTAGATACTTCTATTTTATTTTATTACTCTTTTAGTATTTAATTTTTTTTTTTCAGTTGCCAAAGCAACATTTATTTATTTTTTAATTTTCCTGTAGTATTTCTATTTTATTTCATATTAACATTTTAATTTATTTAAATTAACAACTTTTTTTAGTTTAGTGAACAAAAAAACTGGTAATTAGCCTTTCAGTGGATGCTGATCCATCTCTGTTGTTGCTTTACACCAAAATGATAAGACAGTAAGATGCTTTTGTCTCATGATCAGCGACTGAGATTGAAACTTTTTCGAACTCTCATGGAAACCCCCCTCCCGCTTACATGTCACTGCTAAATCACTACGTTTGTCCTCTGTATGACATTGCGAGGGTAAGCATTGTGTTAAGTTACGTGAACTCTGTTTCCTCTCTTCTCGCAGGCACAGTCCATTCAGGCAGCACAAGACCAAAGACAAACATGAGATCGACCGCATGACCCTTACCATGGTGAGAAACCAAAGCGGCATCTTTCTCTGTTGTTTGTCTTTATGTACCTCCACACATAATAATGTATATATGAGAGTGCTCTGATTTAGGTTTCTTGGTGCATGATGAAAAATTCCATTGAAAAAATAAATAAAAATTAGGACAGCAGCTACCTAGAAGATCTTAGCGACCACCCAGTTCTTAGTTGTAGTTTTACAGACTTCAATTGAATCTTATCTACAAATGATGTAACAGTTCGAGTCGATCTGTTCAAACTGGATTGAGCTCCCTTATGCTGATTGACTGATAGTGCTGTGAAAACAGGAGATGGATAAACGAGCCACAGCTTTCCATGGAAGTGAAGAGGGAACGTTTCATCACAGCAACACCTGTGCCTTTACACCCACTATGTTTAACAAGGGAATGCTAATGGAGAGGAATTTGCATCCACGCTTTGCATTTACTGTCCTCCTCTCACCATCACAGTAATTTAGTCCTCATCGAGCTGCCACGCTCTTGACTGTTGTACAGTCACTAGAAAGGAAGTCACTTGTTTTTAATGCTGATTTTGTGGTTTCCCTTCAAAATGAAGACACAAGTAAGCTGGCTGCTTAAGCGTCAGTGATCCCAAGGAAAAGTTATACTACTTTCTGAGACATCTTGTTTTGATTAAAATCAAAAGCTGTCCCAGTCCCAAAATACATTATGCAACTTAGCAGATGAAGTCAATGCAAATGTCAATTATGAATGTATTTTTTATTCTCGTTTGAGTATCAAATAGCTTGTTCAGAAACATGTCAGACTTTATTTTGCTACCCATGAAGGACGATTCAAATCAGTCATTAGGACTTGGAAAAATCTAGTCAGAAATCAGCAGAAAAAGCTCTTCAGTGTCCAAGCAGGTGTTCACCCAGCAGAGACGTTAAACAGTCTTCCTCTGATAGGCAAGTTGATCGTGTTTTGTTTGTAAACTGGAACCAGTGTTAATTTCGTCAACGAAGACGACGACGAAAAATATTCGTCAACGAACCTTTTTTCTGTGACTAAAACGAGACGTTGACGAGCTAAAACTAATATCTGATGATAAAAACTATGACGAAATTTATGCAGCGTCTTCGTTAACAAGACGAGACGGGACTAAAATGTTATTTGAGGACTACCGGACATTCAAAATACATCCTATAGGCTAAGTTAACTGTCTTGTCTTTCAAAATGTGCGTCCCTGTCATTGGATTACAATCAGATGAAGGGCGTTCGCATATCTAGTCTCAGTATGGCAGCCGCAGCGGACAGATAGGCTACCAAAACACGAACTAACGATCTGAAACAATGGCCTCAGCACCTGAAGGGTTAGGGATAGGATGACCAGACGTCCCGTTTATCCCGGGAGTCACAATTCGTTGTGGATTAATTTAAAGTTAGTGAAGGCGCGACAGGCGGAATCGCGGTGATAGAAGTGCTCTCTCTCGCGCGCTCCACTTCTTCAGTTCTCATACAGCGCGCGATCAAATACACACACAGCAGTCCAAATGTCTATGGTGTAGAGTATCTCACGTAAATACAGTCGGTTATGGCTTAAGTGAACGTAAACAGGTGGGTGAAAACTGAATGTGGTGTCAGTATTACATGCATGCCTTCCGTCTTAAAGGGACAGCATTCCCAATTAAATACATATCTATAATACATATACAAAATTTATTTCAGTTTTTCCAAATTCAATCCTTGATTCAAATTTCTCATAAGCTTAATTGATTTGGTCTAAAGAGAGAAGAATTAATGACTATTTTTGTTTGAAGACTACATATAAAATAGCTACCAAAATAAATGTTGGTAACTGCAGTTTGACTAAAAGTAATGACTAAAAGTTGACGAAAATGCAATGACTTTTCGTCGACTAAAACTATGAAAGACTCAAAATGACTAAAATGTGACTAAGACTATTAAGCATTTTCGTCTCAAGATAAAGACTAAGACTAAATCAAAAATGCCTGCCAAAATTAACACTGACTGGAACACAAAAATTTGGGCCAAGACTGACAGTGCTGACACAAATGTTCACAGGTCTTTTTTTATAATGTCCAGCAGTAAATCTGCTTTTTACTTGTGGTGAAATAATAGCTGTTCCAGTGGACGCAGAGCAATTCTGACACAATAATTTAGCTATTAAGGTTTGTTTTTGGATGCCGATCTCACAGGGAAAATTATCTCCAGATTTCATTAGTCAAGGATTTAGAAGGTATCTTGTAAAATAAGCTGTTTTGTAGTCTGATCAAATTTAATTAAGATTGGACTGTAAAACTCAATCATGACTCCACAGAGGTTCATTGGTTTAGAGTTGTAAGATTTTTTAAAGAAGTCTCTAATGCTCACCAAGGCTGCATTTATTTAATCAGAAATACAGTAAAAATGGTAATATTGTGAAATTAGGGCTGTGCAATTAATCGCATGCGATTCTCATGCGTATCTCGTCAGTAAAGCCGGCTCCGTGATTGGCGGTAAATCTCCATCACCCGTTTTCAAATGGAGCGGCAGTTAATACACAGAGCCGTAGTTCACTGACAAGCTAGGCAATATCGCGTTCAATATTGCAGATGAATCGCATTCGATTATGAACGCGATATCTGCTCAATGTAATGTTGAAAACAGTTGTACTGCTAAATTTTTTTTTTTGGAAAACCATTTTTTCAGGGTTTTCTGAAGAATAGAAAGTTAAAAAGAACAGCATTTATTTGAAATTGTAATGTTTTATAGCATTTTAAATGTCAGTTTTAGATGTCTCTCCTGTATATAAATAAATTTCTTAAAGAAAATCTTACTGACCCCGAACTTTGGAACAGTACTGTATATAGTGGCACTTTTGAAACAGGTGGGGAAAAAAATCCCATAGACTTAGCTTTGAGGAACCAAAGTCCAGAATATCGTTGAGACTTGAGTCTGGGCTACCACTCAGAAAAACCACTCAGAAATCCTTAGCATCTATAATGCAATGCCCTGTTATTTAGTTCAGTGTTACGGTGACTGTACCTGACAGCCTCAACTATGTGAAGTTTGTTCGTCTACATTTACTGTGACTTTGGTCAACATTGACCTTGATTTGAATGTGCAGTTGGCACTGCCTGTTATGTAAGAGAATTTTTTTTGGTTGTCCTCGCATTCATTTGTATTTAAATACCGCTAAGCACTCGGTACTGTTAATGCTCTGTTGATCTAGACGGCTGCTGGAACGTTTGCTGTTCCTGCATATTTGCATTTTACTAATGAATGTTCAGTGTAACTGATGAAGAAAGTTAATGAAACAAAAGCAAACATCTCGTGAAAAAAGTCAAACACCAGCCGACACGGCATAAAGTCACGTTTAACGAGATATCAATCAAGCTCATGTGCTGCTTCCTGTTCCTTCTTTCTCATCAGAATGTGGAGTTGCCTGACTCCTTCTCACCTGAGCTCAAGTCCCTCTTGGAAGGACTCTTACAGCGAGACGTTGCCAAAAGATTGGGGTGTCTAGGACGGGGGTAAGTTGAACACCCTCTGTCTTCGAGATAAGACATCAGTAATGCTTAGACATTTTATCGGATGTGTATTTGGTTTGTAGTGGACTATACAAATGAAAACAAAAAAAAAAGTTGCCACTTCTTCAAAAGAAACGACTGTCTGAAAGCATTGAGACTTATAAAAGACAGAAGGGCATGCTGGGAATTATTTGCAGCTCGTTCTGAATTGATGACACCTGCTGGTCAAAAGTGGTGATGTTGATATACAATCCTATTTTTCCTGCATACATACAGTATACTCAGGCAAAGCAATATATGGCTATATCTGTATAGCAGATCTCAACCGATTTTAATTTTTGTTGTAAAATATAACTATATTATCACCCAACTCTTTAAATAAAGTTTGATATACATGTCCAACTCTTATCTACTTACATACAATATACTCATATAAAGCGATGCTTTCTAGCAAATTTCAACTCTGTGATTGTTTATATCATTGCAGCATGTAAACTATATTATTGTCCAGCCCATATGTGCTAAATGCAAGACATGAAAAGCGCTTTACAAATGTATTTGACTTGAATGTGATCTCTTTTGCGCTCTGTAGGGCGTCAGAGGTAAAGGAGCATGTGTTCTTCAAGGGAATCGATTGGCAGCAGGTCTATCTTCAGAAGGTGAGACCTTCGACCTTGTTTTTGGTTTCAGCCCTGTTGAAGTCCTCATATCATACAGTCTAATAGAATAAGAGGTTTTGTGTAATTGCACTTTATAACTGATCTGATTTAGACCCAGATGATGGACTAGTCATCCAGCAATCGATTAGCAAGCCTCAGATTTGTTCTTTTTCTTTTTAGTGGTGCTGCTTTAATTGGAATGAATTTAGATGAACATCATCTCGGAGAGTGTGTTAGAGGGCTGACTGTGGCTGTTAGCATACTAAAATCCTCTCTAGGAAGTTGTGACTCTAATTTCAACCCCTTTACAGCACCATCGGAACCGGCATCAAAGCACAAAGCCAAGCCTTCAACGATACATTTTCATAAGATAATTACTGTCAGACCTCAAATCACTTCCTGTGAGCAGTGTTCCCATTAGTGTGCACAATCTGTAGATCTCTGTGTTATGAGGGCTATCATAGTTTTCTGAAATTAAAGGTCATAGTGATCGAGCCTATGGAGTGCAACAGTCAGGTTCTGCAAGTAAAAGCGCCATTCATTTTATCCATAGGGGAATTGACCTTTGAAGACAAACCTACTGTGAGTTCAGAGGTTGTTATTCAGTGGTATATGCTTTTGTTGAAGCCATCCATTCACATTATTTTAATATGTATATTGAGTTTGTGGTGAAAAACTACATTACCCCATGTTGCTGTGCAGAAAATTTCACCAATCAGAGAGTAACAAATCACAGCAAAAGAGCTTGCTGGGAACACCCATGTAATCGTAATCGAGTCAGACTCATTATGCTGTTATATAATGTATATAATCAACAACTTTAAATGAATAGTTTTATAATCCTCCATCATTTTGCAAGGCGAACTAGTTGATTTTGAAAATTGTTGTTTTTTCACATCCCTCCCATAGTAATTTTTCAAAGCGTTTTTGTGATGATAATTCTCTGCATCTTCTGTTTGGTTGCAGTACCCCCCACCTCTCATTCCCCCCAGAGGAGAAGTCAACGCTGCAGACGCCTTTGACATCGGCTCCTTCGACGAGGAGGACACCAAGGGAATTAAGGTAAAAAGCAGTAACCGCGGGACCAAACTTTTCACTTATTCCACTTGGTGCTCAAGGCTGATGTCTTTGCTTCAGCTCAGTGACCATCAAAGTGGACTACTTAGTAGGTTTTCAAGTGGAGCCAAGATTGCGTCCAGCACTGAGAGAACCGTATAAAATCTAAGAGCACTTGAGCTTGTGTTTCAGGCTTTGAAATCTGGAGGAATTTTCCACTGTGCTGTGAGCATGTTAAGTTACTCCATTGTAACCAGAATTTGACTTCCAGCATAACGTCTGGTCTACGTTCCAACTTTATCTCTGCCCACTTAGACAAGATGAGACTGTCTGAATTGAAAATAATTGTCATCTTTGTGTCTCTCTCTTTCAGCTTCTTGACAGTGATCAGGAGCTCTATAAGAACTTTCCGCTGGTGATCTCTGAGCGCTGGCAGCAGGAGGTGGCCGAGACGGTGTATGACGCTGTCAATAGCGACACGGATAAGAACGAGGCGCGTAAGCGGGCCAAAAACAAGCAGCAGGGCCATGAAGAGGGTGAGACACGGCACATAAGTTTTATTGTTATATTCATTTATTTTCTGCACATTTCCCCCCTAAATTGCCATTAATGTATGATGGCTTATTATTCAAATATTATTTTAGATTTTGTGTGTTTATGTTGTATTTGTATGGTTTTCAAAATAATATACACTGTCATTCAAAAGTTTAGGGTAAGTACTATTTTTTTTATGTTTTTTAAAAAAGTCTCTTATGTTCATAAAAGCTGCATTTATTGGATAAAACATAGTAAAAACAGTAATGTTGTGAAATATTATTAAAATTAAAATAACTGTTCTCTTTTAGTGTATTTTAAAATATAATTTTTTCCTATGATTGCAAGCTGAGTTTTCAGGAGCCATTACTAGGGGTGTGCTATATATATATATATATATATACAGTACAGGTCAAAAGTTTGGAAACATTACTATTTGTAATGTTTTTGAAAGAAGTCTCTTCTGCTCATCAAGCTTGGAAACATTACTATTTGTAATGTTTTTGAAAGAAGTCTCTTCTGCTCATCAAGCCTGCATTTATTTGATCAAAAATACAGAAGAAAAACAGTAATCTTGCAAAATATTATTACAATATAACATAATGGTTTCTGTTTTAATATACTTTAAAATATAATTTATTTCTGTGATTCAAAGCTGAATTTCCATCAGCCATTACTCCAGTCTAAAGTGTCACATGATCCTTCAGAAATCATTCTAATATGCTGATTTATTATTAGAATTATCAATGTTGGAAACAGTTGTGCTGCCAAATATTTTTTTTTTTGGAAATCTAGCGATATTTTTTTCAGGATTCTTTTGATGAATAAAAGATTAAAAAGAACAGCATTTATTCAAAATAGAAATCTTTTCTAACAATATAAATCTTTGCTATCACTTCTTATCAATTTAACACGTCTTTGCTGAATAAAAGTTTTAATTTCTTTCAATAAAAGAAAGAATAAAAATTTACTGACCCCAACCTTTTGAACGGTAGTGTATATTGGTAGAAAAGATTTCTGTTTTAAATAAATGCCCTTCTTTTTAACTTTTTATTCATCAAAGAATCCTGAAAAAAATATCACAGGTTCCAAAAAAATATTAAGCAGCTCAACAGTTTCCAGCACTGATAATAAATCAGCATATTAGAATGATTTCTGAAGGATCATGTGACACTTTAGACTGGAGTAATGGCTGATGGAAATTCAGCTTTGAATCACAGAAATAAATTATATTTTAAAGTATATTAAAACAGAAACCATTGTTATATTGTAATAACATTTTGCAAGATTACTGTTTTTCTTCTGTATTTTTGATCAAATAAATGCAGGCTTGATGAGCAGAAGAGACTTCTTTCAAAAACATTACAAATAGTAATGTTTCCAAACTTTTGACCTGTACTGTGTATATATATATATCGTCTGCGATATCGTAATTGTTTTAACGATGTGCGATTTGACATTATCGAGTATTTTGCAAAAACCATTCAAAACACCCCTACAGAGTGCATGCGTACATGAAGTCTAGATTAGTGCGTGTGCACATTAGAGTGCATTCTTTCACTGCTTGATTCAGTCTATTAAAATGCATTTAGAAAGATCACAAATTCAAGACATGGGGGCAGAAAATGTACATATTTATACCACTTCATATAGTTAATCAATTTCACACGAAGAGTGTCCTTTTTCTCCAAAAATTACCATAATTACAAATGTGATATAGATTTTTTACAACAGCTCAATAAACAAGAAGCTAATTAAGAGACTTACGTTTTAGACACCATATTGCCTGTTTTTGCTCTCTTTCGCCAACAAAAATCATTCCAAACACAGCCAGAGCACTGTTTTGCATCTATGAGCAACATGACAGTGTTTTGTTCCTGAATGAATCAACCGTTTAAATGATTTGGTTCAATCGCAAAGACTCTTATTAACAGTGAATTTTTTTTTTTTTTGTTTTGTTTTTTTTGTTTTAAATAATTTCAAATATCAGTATTCAACGTTTTATGTTTAATATATCAAAACATTATTTATGCATTTGTAATTGCAGGTTCAATGCATTCATGTCTTGCATTAAACAGTGTGTAAATACATCTAAATGCCACTTCAGATGCAGCTTCTTTGTTGATTTCATTTGCTTACTAACAGCCCAAGTGTCTTATTATTCTAATTCACTGATTAAATGTAAGAATTTGACTTAAAAGATAATGGACACTTTTAGAAAAAATGACTTTAGAAAGGTAAAAATGCCTATAAAATGTAAAAATCAGTTTAAACTTATTGGAAAAGATTCATTTCTGTCAGTGTGAACTGACCACCACACAGAACATGAAGAATAGGCCTATCAAAAACTTTAGGAGTCAACTGTCCACGGCAGTCCTTAAGGTACGAGCACAATAACACACTCAGCAAAATATTGTCTAATTATCGTTATCAATAAAATCCCAGAAAATATCGAGATATTGTTTTTTGTCAATATCGCACACCCCTAGCCCTTACTCCAGTCTTCAGTGTCACATGATCCTTCAGAAATCTCTCTAATATGCTGATTTTTTTTTTTCAGGATTCTTTGAAAAGAAAGTTCAAAATAACAGCATTTATTTTAAATAAAACATTATATTTGTAACATTATAAATGTCTTTAATGTCTCTTTTGATCAATTTAGAGCTAAAAGGATGTATTTAAAAGTATTTGTTTATTTATTCATTTATTTAAAAAAAAAAAACTTACCCTTACCCTAAACTTTGAATGGAAGTATAACTGTGAGTTTTTTTAGATTTAATTATTTTGTATATTTTATAATTTATATTTCATAATTTTTATCTGTAGCCAAGTATTTGGTTTTGAATCTTGAAATATAGCCCTGATATTGCTTTGTGAAATTCGTCCACTAATAAGCTAACATATATGTATACCAGAGCTTCCTGTGCAGTGAATAGATATTTAGAAGATTATATTTCTTGGAGAAATCTTTTCATATACACAACATTTGTGACAAGTGAGAGATGTCATGGCAATGTACACAGAACATCTGGTTGCAGAATGCTGTTTGTAAACTTCCTGTTTGCTCTTATTCAGCAGACTCTCATTTTCTGGCTTCTGAGAACTGTAGCGGCTTGCTTGGGAGTGTCCTGTATTTTGGACTTCCTTAATGAACGGCCGCTCTAGGCGTCTTGTCGTCTGCGGCTCTCGGTCATTTACCCAGGTTTTAAGCCGGTCCAAAAGATAATGTTTTCTGGTAGAAACTCCAGTTTGCGTTAAATCACAAGCCGTCTACAGAATTGACAAGCAGTAATTTCACACAGTGGTGCCGAGAGAAGAAAAAGCCTCTGCTACGGTAGTGCTACATTCTCCAGCATGAATTAAAGGCCCGGACTGACGTCAGCTAATCGACTTTCACGGGTCCAGCGTCAGTTCCGTCAGCGACCTCGAAGAGAGGCCTGAACCCTACGTACTTGTCATGCAGTGCTGGTGCCACATGCTTCCCTCAAGGGAAAGACACAGAACCCATCACATGACCGACTGTGAGATGGTCAGAAATAGATCTGAGAGAGCCTGTGTAATTTAGCAAACACTGAGTTAATCGTGTGCGTCACGACCCCAGGATACAAGCACAGGAGTCGTGAATAGGAATTCAAGTGGGTTAAATCTGACTGAGAGTTAAAGGAATTGTTGACCCAAAAAAGTCATTTATTCACTGTCATCTAATGTGACTTTCTTTACTAATAAATATGAATGAGAATGTCCAGCAATTGAGCATTATGTGATTACGTGTGTCTGTGGTGTTTGTGCAGACTATGCTCTGGGGAAAGACTGTATCATGCACGGCTACATGCTAAAGCTAGGCAACCCCTTCCTGACACAGTGGCAGCGGCGGTATTTCTACCTATTCCCCAACCGCGTGGAGTGGAGAGGTGAAGGAGAGTCTCGGGTGAGTGTTTTTGTGTTTTGTTTGCTGTTAGCGTCTGTCTAAAGGGTTAAAAGCCAATTTTTTGAGAATGAACATGCCTGTGTGTCCCTACGCTATAGGAACATTGGACTAAAACATTAAAAAAACTTAAATTCAAGGTGAGTGTGGTGCATTTTAGCTGATTCCCCCTCTCCTTTAGGTTTAATTGTCCATTGCAGAGCAGGAATTATCAAGATTTTGATCAAAATTTTAAGAAGGCGAGGAGGAATCACATCATTTTATGTAAACCTTACATCGTGCTGCGCCCTGCTTCGAAATTCCCATAGTGACGCAGGTTCACCTGCAGCCTAAACCATTGAGACGCCCACCTCTCCTTTTAATACCCTCTGCTTCTTTCCACCGCTAAACCAAACCTCAGTCTTTTCCCATCCAGAGGAAGCGTTTGCGCTCAGATCTGTGAAATGCAGAAGTAGGTCACTGCAGGTTCCCTGGGGCCAGAGAGTTTTTGCCCTGATCTGTAACTAAGATAAAGAAGTGCAGATTTTGCCAGTTTCCTGCATTTTTAACTCCCAGAGTTCCTGAATCTTCGATCTGAAGGGTAAATGCACTTCCTGTGGAACATGTTGGAGAGGAGATGCATGGAAATGGATGGTCAGACTTGCAAGTAGTGATGCTTATAATTGACTACATTGCAGTTGTTCTGTTTTCTCAATTTTAGAGAGCCAGTCTGGCTTTAATTTTCATCCATTCATTATTTATTTGATTTTATAAGTTATATGGTTATATAGATATATATATAATGTTTTTGTACTTATGTCAGACTTCATTCATTCATTTTTAATTAATTTTATGTATGGCCAGTTTTCATGTCTGTTTTGAATAAACCTTGTTAATATTATTATTTTTCATTTAATATTAAATTCACTGGACTGTACAGAAGTAGCCATTGTGACATGGTGATTTAATATTTAAAATAAATATTGATGTATATAATGACAGTAATATAAAATTTTGGTCATACAGCCCAACCTTAATGTAATATAGAGCTTCTTTCTGCGATCACATGTGGAATTTGATTGTTTACTGTTGTTAAAATATGCTATTTATAGCCTTTTTATCGCTGTACAAATGAGCATTTCAGATGTACACATTCATTATTATGAAAATATCCAAATCTCAAGAAAATCACATACAAGCCATATCCTATCGTAATCGTGTGTTCATTATCTTATGTAATCTATAGTGGCTGTTGTCATGTTTATTTCTGCTGTGTAAAAGCCTTAACATGTATGCTCTGGCGGAAACTCACACAACCAACAGCCTCTCCGTTCTTAAATTGCCAGGTATAAATTCCAAGTATAATACACATTAGTAAAATGATCTTTTTATATTTTTATTTGTCTATATACACTTTGGGCGGCCGCGGTACATTATAAAAGTAACCCAAAAAACCGCAACCCACGGCTCTGTAATTTTTCCCGTGACTGCATTTTCAAAATAGCCCAGTTGTGTGGGAAAACCGTGACCCTGGCAACTAGGGATGCGCGGTATACCGGTACTGGAAAAATACCGGTATTTATTATATTTCAAACGGTATGATATCATAATTTTGCTCAATTCGGTATTTCATACGCTGCAGTTGC
>JAFVLL020005613.1:2500-23306 GCA_021397915.2 Tor tambroides | reverse complement strand
ACAGAACGAGCAGCACGAAACACGTAGGGCGAGGGGAGATTTTCCAATAGTAAATCGATCGCGGATGGTTTCATTATCTCGGGCGGATAAAAAAATGTAAGAGATGATAATAGTAATAAAAACAAAAATGTTTCACCAAATATACTTGGGCGGCCGTTAATATACCTGGGCGGCCCGCCCAGGTAAAGTCTATGTATGGGAAACACTGATATTACATAGTGTATATTACTGTTATTTTATGGCCTTGCTTTTCTTAGAAAAGAAAACCTTGGTTTCAGTCACAAAAAATGAGGCAGAAAATGTAAAGCACCGCCTCTGCGGGCTGCTTATACATGAAAATGTTAAATTTATTGAGATTAATATAATTAATAATAATATACAATTAATAATAAATGGTACCTAGTGTATGTTACTGTTATTTTGCAGTCATTTTTTCTCAAAAAATAAAAGAAAACATAAGGCAGATATACAAATATAAGGCAGAAGAGCTAAATCCTTGCATCTGTGATGTGTTTTATATATGATAATATTAAATTGTTTAATTTACTGGATCATGACAACATGGTTATTTTATTTTATTTTATTTTATTTTTTCAATAAATAACCATAGTTACCACAGTCAGTATATACCTTTGGTCATAATGCCCAAACTTCCCATGTGTTCCCTTATGTTTGCTCTTGTTACTTACTAATTTTTCAGAAAAAGTAAAGCACAGCCTTTATGGAGTTCTTATGTATGATATTAAAGGGGTCATCGGATGCAAAATTCGCTTTACGTTTAGTTTGAACATAAATGTGTGTTGGAAGTGTGTGTACACATCCACCCTATAATGATAAAAATCCACCCTGTTTTTTTTTTTTTTTTTTTTTTTTTTTTTTTTTTTTTTTAAATCCCTATTTTAAAATCCCCTTTCTCAAATCAGGCTGTTCTGAGATTCCTGTCAGAATGACGTAGTTTTCCACAGACCGCTCCCACGAGAGTTGATTGACAAGGCCGTCTTACCTTAGACCCACCCTGAGTGAGCTGTTAGCTATCTGCCATTGTTGACTCAGGTGCAGGGGAAGACAAGATGTCTCCGATTAAGCGATTGAGGCGTTTTGTTGTTGAATGTAATAATGAATATAGCAGTCGTCATTTACTCCCGACATCTGAGCCGCTGAAGACGCAGAGGATTAATGTTACTTTCGCTTTGAAGGGAATGCACCGATCTCGATCTGCTTAAATGCATCTATGTTCGTGCGAATCATTTGTGATACAGAGGAAGTGATAAGGGTTTTATTATGAATCTTTGCAAATCGCCTTTCTTAATATATGCTAGTTAGCAAGTTTCGTGGCTGAACTTTACAGTCTGCTCGTCCCTCCACGGAAGAGAAGGGCGGGGCGAGCAGAGCTCATTAGCATTTAAAGCAACACAGACTAGAATGGCTTGCTGAAGACAGAGCTGATTTTGACAGGTTAGAAAGTGTTTTTTACACTACAATTGAGAAATTTTAACCAAAGTATGTTGTAGACATTTCATTAAGACCCTAAGGAATCATATCAACTTGTGAAAAATGGGTGAAAAACCCCTTTAAATTGAAATATTTAATTGACTAGATAATCCAAAAAAGATGCTGAAAAAAGCAGGGCCTCTGTGGGTTCTCTGTGTGCTGCTGTGAACTTCTGTTCTAGGAAACTTCCTTTATCTTTTTGAGTCTGTTCTGTGGGAAATATTTTTTCCCATCTGTGCAGGAGCAGCTCAGAAGTGCATGTACGTGCATTCGCAGACCTTAGCGAACATTAATCTGAAATTAAACCTCATAAAGGGCTGATTTGAAATGGTTTTTACGGGCAGCTCATGCCATACAAATATCTCTCACATTAAATGCACGAGCTTTAAGCTCGATTGATTCCAATCCAGTTTGACTTTTGCATGCTAATGATACTCTAGGCACAAAAGCATACCAAAATATTGGTGCAAAATACACTGAATAAAATCTAGTTTCATTTAACATTAGCATCACTGTGAAGTGGCTTCCAGAATGCAGTCTGATATTGCCTTATCCACAAAAGAAAGACTTTAATTTTTGCATCCAAAAGTGCTGACTAGGTAGCTCACTTGCATTTAAAAGTTCTTGATATATTAAAAAAAATCATAAAGCAGTTGAGACTGAATTGCTAATGTTATTTTTCTTCTCACAGAGCGACCCAGAGTTCGTACAGTGGAAGAAGGAGCTCACCGAAGCGTTCACAGAGGCCCAGAAGCTGCTGCGTCGTGCCCCCAAAGTCATCGGCAAGGGGCGAACCAATGTGGTGGAACTGTCCAAACCTCCGCTCACGCACCGCAACAGCAACGGCCTGTGAGCCGCCCACCTCCCGCCGCCCTTGTCCACCACTCCTATCCATCCTCTTCATCAACACACACATGCACACGCTCTCACACTCTCTCTCTCCCAGCAAAACGCTTGTCCAGCACCATTAGGCTTCCCAACCGGCACAGCGAGCCGCCATATGGTCCGTCTCGGAAGGTTCTGCTGGACTGTGCCCTGCTGTTCCTCAACTGTTCGTCAATCAAGTGCACACACACACACACACACACACACACACACACACACACACACAGTTCCTCGCAACTTGACACGCTGGGGTGGACGTCACTCGAGAATAATGTTAAAGAACAATCGGTGATGTCACCTCAATCTGGCACCTCGTTTTGACCAGTGGTGCAGGCTGGGATACTGCGCCCCTTTTGTGAGCATGTCGTTCCTTCTGTGATCCCCACGTTCTCCTTGCACACGCTGGCATGCTCGTATATTAGCAAAGAAAGAGGCCTCTGCTGTAACAATGTCCACTTGGAGCTTCTCTTTCAAGTGGCAGTGTGCTAGAGCCGGACAGTATCAGTACCTCTGCTAGAGGGAAACTAGAGCCATGCGGCCTGAGAGATCTAATCAGATGGAAACAATCTCAAAAGACGTTGGCTTAAACGATATCACTCCCGTTGTCTTTCATGTCCTTTGTGGGAACGCCAAGGCCACCTCACTGACTGTGCCATTCTTGAAGCATATGCTTTGCACCACTTTCTGTCAACATCGTGGGTGCATGGCATGCATGCCGTTTTATGCTAAACGGACTCGGATTTGTGGACTGTTGTGACACCCGACCTTCGTCCCATACTTGTAAAGTACAAAATTCTTCGACACTTCCTTAATACTCGCTGATGGATTGAATGAACTGCAGTGGTGAGTGTTGTGCGCATCCAAGTTGAGCTCTCGGAGGACTACGTACAGTGTAAAAATTAGGGAGCGTTTTTCTTTCTGTCTTTTATTTTTTTTTGGTGCTCAGCCTTTGTAAACACCAAACTTGGTTGGGTTGCTCATGTGCATTAAGTGCGTGTACTTGTGCGTGTACACGATGCAAAAAGTAGGTGTTGTCGCTTTAAAGGAAATTCCCCCATATTTTCACCAGGAAGAATTGTTTTCTTTCACCTTGAATGTATTTGTTTCTCTTTTTTTGTTCGTTTGTTTGTGGGTGGAGTGATTTACGCTGCTTGACTATGGGTAGGAACGTTGCGGGACGTTTGCTTAGACACGAACCCAACCCAACCCCTCCCCCTGAACCCACAGAAGTGCAAAAAGTGCCAATGAAATAAATGTTCAACTTGAGTCACCTGACAATTCCTCGAGTTCCTCCGCGTCACCCCCATCTCCCTGTGAACGGCCCCCCGAGAACAGTGTTGGAAACTGAACGCACAGAATAAAAACTGAACTGCAGACCTCCAGTTGCGTACAAGGACGCCAATGGACGGTTGACGATGCATGATGTCTCGGTTAGAGGGACCACTTGGGCAAAAAAAAACAGCAGCAGCAGCAGCATCCCTGGAGTCTTTTATCCGACTGTATATATGAATCCTTTCTCTGTGCATCTACAGTATAATCTTCTTGACAATGTTTGCATATATGGCGAATCTCTGTCTCTGCCTGTCTGTGTTTGTCCCTATGTCTCAGCTTGGGGGCGGGCGGGGTGGGCGGGGTTCACATCTGTCAATCAATCGGCGGGCGTGTGCAAACCTCAGGCTGAGAACTGTGCGTATGCGCCTCTTTTAGGACCGTCGGTGTGAGAGCGGAGAGTCAGATGGCTTATCTCATAATGAGGTGCGAGGAGGTCTTCTGTCTGTCTCTCGTGTGTTTCGCCATTATCCATTCACGGCAGGCAGACCGTTATTCAGTGCGATGATAGTAGGACGCTCGCACTCGCAGGTGTTTGGGAAGGAGGAAGGAGAGACAACTTTGTTGTAAGGCTTGATTTAATTATAGTTTAAATTTTTATATTGTTTTGAATGTGATGCAAATGCAGATTTCTATAGATGACATATTTTTTGGAGTATGTTATGTGCATTTATTTTGGTCCCTTTTCTTTTGGAATGGAAAAACAAGCACAGCTTAACAGCCATGAGGTGATTTTAAAGGTGATTTCTTCATGTATATTCAGGTCCTTTTGTTTTGTTTTTTCCATGCAGTAATTTTCTTTTTCTACGTCTCCCTTCAGTGCATTTCCGAGTGATTTGCATGCGGCTCTCTGCAGAAATCGCAGGGTTTTGGGAGTCGATCAGTTTTTGTAGCCTTTAAGTATCGGGGAGGTGCCATCCTGAGGATGTTTTAGTGCCCTTCAAGGGTTTTATTTTGAAACCAAAATGGCTTGTTTTGAAATATATATATATATATATATCACTGCACTTTTTCCACCACGCTTCATGAGCTGATGACAAAAAATGTGCCAAACGACTGTAGGAGAATGTCCTTGAACCAATGAAAAGCTTGCGCGATGCTCGAGACTAAAATTGGTACGTTTTAACAGGCGAGCGGCAGCGAGTTTGAGAGAGGGTACAAAAATGTGACCAAATTCAGGTGACGTGGAACAAGTGGGCCGCGAGGCAGACGATCCGATGTCATTGACGATACGCCTCAAAGCTACTGACCGGCGACGGCCGGTACCGTGTTTTGAAAATGCTAGCCCGTTTCTCAAAAAAAGGGTGGCACCTCCGCCAGTCCTAAATATCCATGTTTTATTCAGGGGTTTTATATTTTATTTTAACGGTAGCTTTTCAGTCACTTCGTCAGTGTTTGCTTCATTCAGTTGCTTGTGTGTCTGTTCTGTAGCGGTGAATTTTGTGTGTGGGCGAACGCAGGTTTCGAAACGCAAGAGGGTGATCGATAGGAAGGAAAAAAAAAAACTAACAAAAATCTAAGTATATATGTGTATATGAAATGAAAACAAATGAGCTTAGGTTTATTTAAAAGACTTTACGACGTAGACACAAAAAAATTGAGTGGGGAAGGGATCGGGTTCGACGTGAGTTCAACTATTTGTGGTGAAGAATCAGCTCAGATCTTGCACATAAAAGTTTAGATATTGTACCTACGAGTTACAGATTATTATTTTTGTTCATTTAATACAGGTCTCTCTTGCTCTTTCATATTTATTGTCTGGTCGGGGAGCTAGTCCCTCTGTGCGTTGGTTTACCTAGGGCACGGAGCTGTCGAGTATCTGGGTTTACAGTCAACCGAAACTCTCTTTTTCATGTGCCACAAACAAACGCAAACGCAAATACTACTGTCTGGGGTTATTACCGTTACGGTTATGATGATGATGATGATGATTATAATTATTGATAATATTATTCAATGAATGATAATTGTTATTAAAATGATTTTCTTTTGTTTTCATTTTTCAGAACAGCTAGGAACATGTGTGTGTTGGACTGCTTATAAAAACAGTTCAGAAATAAAAGCCCCTTTTTCGTGTTGCCATGTCTGTTGTCTCCATGCTTTCAAACCGCTTCATTTCGGGATTTGTCCTGTTTGTATCAGAACGAGGACACTCGTTCGATGTAAACTAACTCTTCGGTGTGAGATTTATAAACTTAAACCTCCATTAGCCAACTTTCAGGGCATGTTAAAGCCATTTGGAGGGACTGCGGCCAAGTCTCCTCACTGGAGCTGAGTGTGATTGAGCAGTGCATTAGTGTTCTGGAGTAAACACTCCTCTCTTGGACATCCTTCTCTATCCTGCAGATATAATCAAAGCTCAAATGATTCGAAGGGTTCTTGAGGTTTATTATTCTCGCCGTATTGTAATATCTGTCCTCGTTTACCTCTCTGAATGGGAAAAGGCTTAATGGTGTTTTTAACGGCACTGATTGAAACTGCACTGGCCTTGAAAGTATTTGGACACTCGAGGCACAATGTCTAAATGTCATTAGATAAGAAAATCAAACCGAGTGGCATCTGTGCTCAAATGCTGCTAGACCTGTTGATTCAGTTTTTCGGAAAAAGTTTTTGTGCTTTCTGTAAAGTAAATGCTGGTATGCAAGCATACATTTTTAAAGTCAACATGAATTCAAAACTTTTTGTCATGCATTTGTAATGTTATTTTGTCAGTGATTCAAATGAAAATGTCTATAATCTTTCATCAAAATGAAAACAGCTTGATGTGGTCACTGACTTTTTCATGATAGTCAATTCCCGATACATCAGCGGTTCTCAACCAGTGGGCCGAACCCAATGATTGAAAATGAGACAAAACAAGCATTAAAATAAGATAACTAAACACCCTCAAAAAAATGTATAATTTTTTTTTTTTGGAGGAACCTATATGAGGTTGCCTAATTTTAAGAGAGATCCTGAAAAAAGTCATATAAGTGTGCAACTCCTTGGCCATTTTATGAAGAAAATACATTTTTCTCTTTATGCCAAGCTCCAAACTAGTTTAATGTTTGATTAAAAATTGAATTTTTTTAAAGATATATTAATAATTATATCACAAACCAACTGTGAAAACCCATGAAAAATGATGAGGCCTTCAAATATTGTGACCAATTTAACAATTTTTTTTTTTTTTAAGACTTTAAATGTCTGATATATCTTGGGGCAACTGTGTATATATATATTTTTTGTTTGTTTTTTGCAATAATACAGGGATTATTATATAAAACTTGGTGCCATAACACAATAGCTATGTTTACATGCATCAAAATAATTGGTTTATAATCAGATTGATGGACTGAAAAGCCTTCATATAAACACATCAGATCAGAAGGGGTGGTGTAGACCTGAAATAGTTCAATCAATAGGAAAAAAATCAATCATGTAAACACTTGAATCCGACTATTTTCTCAATTTTATTAGAAAATACTTGGCACACATGTTCAGTGCCATGATTCACAGAATAGAATAGAATATACTTGTATTGTCCCAATTTTGGGAAATTTGACATGGACTTTAATGACATAGCCAGCAATCAACACCCACAACACAAATCACACAGTTCAATACAATACAATCAATACAATACTAAATAACGAAACAATCCAAATAAATTACAACCTACTACACAAAAAAAATCTTAAAAATCCCAAATTTTGAAATTGTGTGTTTAATAACTCAACTGACTTTGGCACAAAATTTTTTTTTGTATGATTTGATTTACACACAGGAATTCTAAATTGTCTCCAAGTTAAAATATTCTCATGTAAAATGTGTTATCAGTTACAGTTTTCTTGGCTTGTTTTATTGTAGATACAACTAATACATCTCATATGATGTGAACTGTTAGTGGAAAAGACTGAATATTGACTAAATATTTGCTCCAAAAACCTCTTGATGTTTATGTAATCCATGGTAATTATACATGCTGTAGTTCTGGGGACAACATCCACAGCGACTGGGAACTAGCATGTGCTGAAGTGTTTGAAATGCATGTAATGCATATGTGAACAAATATGTGAATCATATTGTAGTGCTTATTCATTTCAGAATCTAAAATCAAACTTGATCCATTCCAGTTGAATCCGCCTAAAAGGTTTCAGCTGATTTAATAAATGCGCTTTCAGACAAAGTGAGACCTTTCATGTGAAATTGATTTAACAGATCATAATCAAGTCCGCTAAAGATTAAATTTATCATCTGGAGATCATCTTGAGATCAAAATGATTGTATGAGATATTCCTCCACAACGGCTCGGCTCGACCCTTTCGAAAACCACAATATCCATTGGCCTCCGGCGTTTCTTCCCAGAGATCATGAGTGTGCTGATACACTTGTGTCCTCTCTCTAATTCTCTCTGACACCTCCTCCCGCAGCTCACCTCCCACCCCTGCGTCTCCCAGCTGAGTCTGTCCATCAAACCACACCGCCAGCCATTATCAAGCCTGCGGACGCTTGACTCGTGTGCTTTTTCCAGCACTGCTTACCCAGGTTTGCATTGAGGCGGATTTCCAACATCCAAATGGGGTCATTCTGGACGCCCAGCCTTGACAAGGTGTTCAGAAACATTGCTGCCAATGTAATCCAGCATGTTTTGAAATCATCCACATCAGACGACACATCCAGTGTTAAAGTCGAAATAATGTCCAGTTTCCCCCCCCGTTTACAGCACTCAAGTGTTTCCCAAACAGGGTAGTATGTCCCACCTCTCCTAGCCGCGGGATATTTATAGCTGAGTCTTGTGTTAACTCAGCTGCCATGCTTATCTGTGTGTGTTGCCACTCTATTTCAGATTGTAGCTTCACCCTCTCAGTGACAGTGAGACTGTGTACCTTGCTTTTGGCCTCTTAGTTTTCCCCCGGAGTTTCACGCATACATTTCTCTCACTGGATATATTCTTCCACTCCATTGAGGAACCATCACAAGGTATGCCTGTTGGTTTTTCATATTGACTCCCAAATCTGTTCTTTTTGTAGATACTGTGATTTATTTATAGATCCCAGACCCCCACAGACACCCACGTCTCGTATGGCTGGTCTGGTGTTCTCCTTATGAAATTAGGGACGTTGAGCCATTCGTCTATAGGCCCAGAAGTTGAGTGGTTTGTTCTGGTTGGGAAATGAAAGGCCTTGTGTTTGGATCACCGCGACTAAACGCGGTGCTGACTCCTGCTGAAATCTGAGCTCCCAGGATCATTTTCTGCCTCTGACTAATTTGTTTTGTTGTTTGCCGTGTAATGTCGAAGTGGATGACAAGATGTCGAGGTTTGGCAGGATTGGAAATGTGAATGCAATGTCATGATCCTGCGACCTAAACTTCACATGAGTCAGTATTTTGTGTGCATTTGCATTAAGATGAAGTGATTTGCAGGAAACAAGTGAGCAACTGTTTATCTTACAGCTGCCATTTGCAAAAAGATGCATGAAAGTTTGACATAATCCATGGTGTTCGATGATTATCATATTTATATGGTGTTAGCATGGTACTCCAGAGCACTTCAGTTGTATTACTATAGCACCTGTCTGAAGTCATGGTATTTCTATGGTACCGAGGTCAGAAATTATTTTGGGTAAACAAGCCCAGGAATTCAAATTGTTTGTAATATCTGAGATATTTCATGCAATATATATTTTAAATATTCTATTATAGAATAAACATGAGATTCAATCATTTAGGCTGAGAATTTGTCAATGAATGGATGAGATATCTGACAAAAGGATGGCAGCTGAGTTTATAGGGTTAGAAAAAGTATACCCAAAAAATCAGATTTTATGGGGACAAATATTTGACTATAATAAAAGTTCATTTCTGACACCGTGGTACAAAAAGAAAAAAAAAAGGTAGGACCATGGTGCATTTTACAATATATATTGCAAGCTACACTAATACTGATTGTATTGTATTTTATATTTATTTATTGGCAGTATATTTTATGTGGATAGAAAGAAATATCTCTGAAAATCAAATTTCACAGGGACAAATATTTCACCCTAAAAAATTAATTTCAGACACACTGGTACTTTTTAGAGATTATATTGCAAGCTATTCATATTTTTATATTATATTCAGCTCCTCTTTCTTTAGCAAGTGATGGAATTTTTGGTAACACTTTATTTTAAGGTGTCCTTGTTACGTGTACTTACTATTATAATAACACTTAATTATGCATAATTACATGCAAATAACCCTAAGCCAGACCCTAACCATATAGTAAGTAGATGTAGTTAATTAATATTGCTCAGTACTTAAATGTATAATTACACTGTAACAAGGACACCTTAAAATAAAGTGAATTTTTATTTTATTTATTTTTTATTTTAACTTTTTTGTCGTAGTAATACATGAACACTTGTTTTGTTTCTTGTAGTACAATAATATAGATTTTGTTCATCATTAGTCATATTTTAATTTGAAAAAATTCATTTAATTATCAGGTCGATTCCTTGGAGTTTGCCAAATGTGATAATACCGAGTTGTCAGAAATGTAAATGCTTACAGCACCTTAAGTAGACAAAGTGTTAACAAAATGAAACAGATTTGTAAAATGAAAAACTGCTGGCTGAACACTGACATGGTAATGAAGCACAGATCTGCGCTGTTTCCAGTCAATTCCTGCCATTTGGCCTTCATTAGACTCGGCTTCTGGGTTTGTTTTCATCGTGTGTTTGTGTTGCTGAAGCGGGTGGTCTGTGTTTATCATGGAGCGAATGTTTCCCTGAAGAATGTGGAAGAACATAATCTCTTTCATTTACTGCCTTATTGCCTGAAGAAGCTCGGTTGGATTTATCATCAACAGCCTAATTCTAGATTTGTGTGTATTTACCTGTGCAGAACTCACTGTAATGATGGATTTTGGGTGGTTTTTAGCAGGTTTCCAGGGTGTTTTTGGTGGTTTCTGGGGCATTACCCATAACATAACATTCAGTTTCATATTGTAGATGTGACTCAGGTCCTTCCTTCCCTCTAAATGCATGGAGTTATGTGTCGAGGTTTAATATTAATATATCAGCAACAGCACTAGTGATCCTCGGCTCCTTAGCAACCGCCACTATTAATTACGACCAGATCTTCTGCATTACAGTACGTTTGCTGAGCAATGACCTCTGTTACCCGCACCGGTCAGCCGGTCCTTTCATTCTCTCCTGCTTTATATCGTTCTGGGTTAAACTGCTGGTAAAAGAAGAGCAAAAAGTGAAGTTTTGTTTCATATGAAATGCTGGAGTGCATAAACATCTCACAGCAGCAGGGCAGCAAGATGAAGACACACAGAGATGTTTTTGTGTGAAATCATTTGCATAAAGCATCCTGCATCTGCTAATGTCTGCTTCATCAGTTTGCTCAGATTTCACACACAAATTCTGAATTTTAAGAAACCGCATTTATTTAGAGTGAATCTCATGACAATAATTTCACAGTGCAAAAAAAATATTTATAATTAAGAATTAATTATTAGGATTTTAACATATAATTGTACACTATATTTGACTATATATTTATATAAAATTACATTTTTTGTTAAAATAGTAATATTTAATAAAATATTTATAATAACAATAATACATACATATATATATATCACACACACACATACATATATATATATATATACACACACACGTGTGTGCGTATACATATTCACATACATACACACACACATACATACACATACATATATATATATACATATACATGTGTGTATACATATGTATGTGTGTGTGTGTATATGTATATATATATATATATATATATATTAACGTCATCATCAAATCTAGCATATGTATATATGTGTATGTATATACGTATGTATGTGTGTATATATATATATTTATATATATGATAAACACCTGTAGTAATATTTAATGTAGTAAGTTTTTTATTATTATTAATTTATACTTACATTTAATATGACCCAGTATATTATGATAATGTCTCATGTTTTGTCTCTTTCTCCATCTGCAGGTCCACAGTGTCACTGTTTCCATTTTTTGCTCCACTTTGTGTCCTCGCTCACATCACACCTGGCTGAGATCTCCCCGGCTGACCTTTCACCCCTCGTCCCGCCATGGCTCTCTCCTCACGCTTAAAGCTCTGGGAACAGAAGGGAGGTGCAGGACGGCTGCAGGCCCGGAGCTCAACTCAACTAACCCGACTGCTGCTTGACTCACCGTTTATTAACCAGCACCAGTCCACCGATTAATCACTCTTCTTTCTGAGATGCTTGTAGCCTGGCCTCAGTCTCACACACAACACACACTGACATTAACTTTATTACCATGCCTGTGTCTCTTTAAGTCTCTGTAAAGTAATGCAGGTCACGCTGGCAGTGCCGTCCAGCAGGGATTAGACATACAAGTATAGCTTCAGTAAAAGAGGAAAGACTGAAATCTGTGCTTGTCAATATTACATTTTAACTGCATCATCAAATCTAACAGCAATAGTATCAAATCTTGCTTCTCTTGTCCGAGGGTAAATAAAACACATGAAGTTCCTGAGATTACCTGCAAAGACAGTGGCCCTGAAAACAATCAATTAGCAATTCATTAATTTCCTATGACTCAAGTTAGGCCATCATATTTGCTAGCATTATCTTCATTTTCATTTGGTAGCTGGTAGTTTTGTTTGGACAAAGTATATGTAGAATGTATGCTAGATGCATTGTAAAACTGTATATTTATATATTTTTCAAATGTAAAATATTGTTTCATTTTAAACCTTCAAATGGAAAAATATGTTAGAAAAAGTCCTTTAAGTGGCAAGAAGAGACTTTACAATCATAAAATACATTTTCAAACTGAAGTTTTTAAAATATATTTTGAACAATATAAATATATATGTGTGTGTTTGTCTGTCTATCTATCTATATCTATATATATATGACCCTGGACCACAAAACCAGTCATAAGGGTCAATTTTTCAAAATTGAGATTTATACATCACCTGAAAGCTGAATAAATAAGCTTTCCATTGATGTATGGTTTGTTAGGATCGGACAATATTTGACTGAGATACAACTATTTGAAAATCTGGAATCTGAGGGTGCAAAAAAATCTAAATATTGAGAAAACACCTTTAAAGTTGTTCAAATGAAGTTCTTAGCAATGCATATTACTAATCAAAAATGAAGTTTTGATATATTTACAGTAGGAAATTCACTAAATATCTTCATGGAACATGATCTTTACTTAATATCCTAATGATTTTTGTCATAAAAGAAAAATCAATAATTTTGAGCCATACAATGTATTTTTGGCTATTGCTACAAATATACCCCAGCGACTTAAGACTGTTTTTGTGCTCCAGGGTCACAATATATATATTATAACATTTTTAGTTTTTGCTGTATGGGACAGGTGTCTGTTTGACTGCATGAATTTGTTTTCAGTATGTGTACCCCTCGCCAAATGTGTCCAACACCAAATAATTCATTAATATTTCATATCACAATTTTAAGCAGGCTTTAATTCTCTCAGTGTGACCCGTGTTTCTGCTCGATGTCTCTCTGTGGTGCTCCTCTGCTTGTGCATTAGCATGACAGGAGTCTTAGCATGGCTGTCGTTCTTCTGTAAATCAAGGGTTTTATCTCGACTTGAATCTGTCATGGGGTCTTTATTATCCTAAACTAAGCCCAATAAATGACTTTTCCAATTGTTTCCAGCTGTCACGTACACACTTAACTAAATGTGACCCTGAACCACAAAACCAGTCATAAGGGTCAATTTTTTTAAACCTGAGATTTCTACATCATCTTAAAGCTGAATAAATAAGCTTTCCATTGATGTATGGTTTGTTAGGACAGTATTTGGCCAAGATACTACTATTTGAAAATCTGGGGCCTGTTTCATAAAACAAGTTTACCAAATAAGCCAGGATTATTTCAGTTAGCCTGACTTGTCAACTGATTTGGTTCAAAATAAGTCAGACTAACTGAAATAAGCCTGGTTTGTTTGGTAAACTTGTTTTATGAAAAACGAGAGAAAATCACCTTTAAAGTTGTCCAAATGAAGTCCTTAGCAATGCATATTACTAATCAAAAATTAAGTTTTGAGATATTAACGGTAGGAAATTTTCATGGAACATGATCTCTACTTAATATCCTAATGATTTTTGGCATTAAAAAATCGATAATTTTGACCCATGCAATGTATTGTTGGCTATTTCTACAAATATACCCGTGCTGCTTTGTGGTCCAGGGTCACATATAACAGCATTCAAGCTTCAGAGGCAGTTTAAGCTAGCTGATAATGCAGACTGAATGCTCTCCGCTGGCTAGCGGTCATGAAGAGCAGTTATTAGACTGTATCTAGAGTTTCAACTCTGCTGGCCTGATGAAGGACGTCTACTGCCCTCGGCTCACGTGTTTAATATCACTGCAAGTGCTGCTAATAGAGTGGCAAGGGCATCAGTGGAAACTTTCAGCACGAATATGGGACGCTTACTAAAAATATTGCCGTTAGAGTTCACCCTCATTAACATTTACCATGGTTTTAATATGGTGCAACTAGTTGTAGTAACATACAGTGTTTTGGTAGAAGATTCATGGTAAATAGTCATGCTAATATTAGAAAAGTAAGGTTATAATTTCACAATAATTTGTAGTAGCCTGCAGTTGCTAAATGTTTAAGCTTTTGTTTTTTAAATGTTATATTCATTTTTACCTGTGGTCATATGGTCATACTACAAATATCCTTTTAATGTTTACTGTGCATGAACTATAGTAAATTGGAAATTAGGGATGTATGTACTGTAGCTTGTTAGCATACATAAGCTAACAAGATAAATATCAAGCTTTAAGTTTTTATTTCCAAAACAAAAATGGTATTGTATTGCCATGTTTGCTTGCACATTTCTTAACACCACGGTATGTTAATCATCTTTACCAAAGTATTTAAATTATTATTAATGTATATAGTATATATTAATATAGTATAAATATAAACATTTGTGACCCTGGAGCACAAAAGCAGTCTTAAGTCGCTGGGGTATATTTGTAGCAATAGCCAAAAATACATTGTATGGGTCAAAATTATTGATTTTTCTTTTATGCCAAAAATCATTAGGATATTAACTAAAGATCATGTTCCATGAAGACATTTTGCAAATTTCTTACCGTAAATATAACAAAACTTCATTTTTGATTAGTAATATGCATTGCTAAGAACTTCATTTGAACAACTTTAAAGGGGATTTTCTCAATATTTAGATTTTTTTGCACCCTCAGATTCCAGATTTTCAAATAGTTGTATCTCAGCCAAATATTGTCCGATCATAACAAACCACACATCAATGGCAAGCTTATTTATTCAGCTTTCAGATGATGTGGAAATCTCAATTTTGAAAAATTGACACTTAAGACTGGTTTTGAGGGTCACATTTATTTTCCAGATAAAAAACATAAAGCATCCTTAAAACACTATGCATTTACTTGTGTAAACTGTTGTTTTTGTTGTATATATAAAATAAAAAATAGGAAATATAAGTAAACTTATCTAAATTAAATTTATATAGGTATGTATCAACTCTCTCTCTCTCTCTCTCTCTCTCTCTCTATATATATACACACACACACACACACACATTTAAGGAAAAATAATCGTTTTATTTTTGTAATTTTTTTTTTAAATATTATTTTTTTATTTGTTTTCCAGATACAGTAAAACAAAAACATTCTTAAAACAATACTTGTGTAAAATGTTATGACAAAATAGTAATAAGAAAATGCATGTCTGCAGTGGGAATGTTTTTCGTGTGATTGTCTCAGTTGTTTGTTTGTTTGTATGGAGTTGATGACTGGAGCTCCTGTATTCCTCATCTGTGAACAGATCAAGGAGGAGAAGAAGCCTCCAGCCGCCACCGCCGCCGCTGCACAGCCTCCTCCTCCTCTCTCCGCCGTCCCGGGAGGATTCCTCAAACAGCTGGTGAGAGAGACAGAGAAAGAGACGCGCCACAAAGAGCCAGAGCTCAAGGAGGAGAAGACGGTGAGATCTCACTTCACTGGGTGGGATTCTGCTGGGAAAACCTGGTCAAGTGGGTTATTTAACACTAAAGGGGGTGGATCCACGGTGGTCTTCCATGGAAGATGATTTACAAGATGATTTACCAGAGGCCAAACAAAATATTCTTCAGAATAACATTCTTTGTAACTTCTATCTAACTTTAAGAAAAAAATGTAAGAATATTTTGTATTCCCAAAAACATTACTTAAGAATGTTCAAAAGACAACACTTAGGAACAATTTAAATTCCTGAAAAGAATGTTCTTAGAATGTGTGAATTCTGAAAAGCTGAGGTTCAGATAACCTCCAACTTGTCTTAAATCCCCAAAGGTAAGATGTTTAATAAATGTATTATTTTAAATTATTAAGCAATACAAGACAACATATACAGAAATACATGAATGTAAGAAAAATTAAGATGTTCTTAAAATATTTGCAAAATAATTTTTTTGCACTTTTTCAAATTTAGAATTTATCTTAAGATGCTCTTAAGAAAATATTTGCAAACTGAGGATTGTTGCTGTACAAACTTCTTTCTTAAGAAAAATAAGATGTTTTTAAAATATTAGCAAATTTCAGTAATTACACTTAAGAACATTCTTACAAACTTAGAATATTTTTCATGGAATGCACTTAGAAATTCTTAGAATTCATCTTAAGAAATGTCTTAACTTCTTAAAGGGACAGTTCACCCAAAAATGAAAATTCTGTCATCATTTCCTCACCCTCAAGTATTTCCAAACCTGTATGAATATCTTTGTTCTGCTGAACACAAAGGAAGATATTCTGAAGAATGTGGGAAACAGAGCAGTTCTGGGGCACCATTGACTTCCATAGTATTTTTTTCCTACTATGGAAGTCAATCGTGCCCCAAAACAGCCTGGTTACAAACTTTCTTCAAAATATCTTCCTTTGTGTTCAGCAGAACAAAGAAATTCATACAGGTTTGGAACTACTTGAGGGTGAGGAAATGATGACAGAATTTTCATTTTTGGGTGAACTATCCCTTTAAGAATAAACAATGTTCTTAAAAAAAATTTAAAAACATTTCAAGAATTGCAAGAATTTGAATTGTTAGAATTAATATTAAGAAATGTCTTATCTTTTTCCTTAGGGAAAAATACATACATTTAGGAACTTGAGAATTTCAATACCATTTGTCACAAAATTATTTTATCTTAAGAAATGTCTTAACTTCTTCCTCAAGAAAAAAATTAGATGTTCTGAAAATATTACACTTATGAGTATTCTTATGAACTTAGAATTTGTCTTAAGAAATGTCTTGGCTCCTTTTTTAAGAGAAAAAAACAAGATATTCTGAAGAAAATGTTTGCAAACTTCTAAAGAATTTTTCAGTTATTGCAGTTTTACGAACCTCTTAGAATCTTAAGAAAAGTCTTCTTTTAAAAAAATATCAGCAAATTTCAAATTATTATACTAAGTATTCATACGAAGTTAGAATATTTGCACATTTTTCAAGAATTACACTTAGGAATTCTTAGAATTGATCTCAAGAAATATCAGCTTAAGAAAAAAATAAGTTCAAATAGCAGCGAATATTTTCAAAAATTACACTTATGAGCATTCTTACGAACTTAGAATTTATCTTAAGAAATGCCTTGGCTTCTGTATTAAGAAAAAAAAAGTTGCAAACTTTTCAATTATTGCAGTTGCGAACATTCTTATGAATCTCTTAGAATCTTAAGAAATGTCTTAACTTCTTTCTTAAGACGTTTCTTTCAAATAATTGATGCCACTGACTGTTATCATTTATGAACTCACCACTATGAGCTGGTTTTAGCTGGCTTTACCATCAGGTGAGGGCTTGTTTTGATGTGAAGATGACTTACATCAAGCTCCTTGTGTTTTTGACACCCCACACAGCCCAGGAAACTCAGCGACAACCTGGTCCAGAACTTCTTACTTCCCGACCAAACTCCACCGATACTGGAAGCGGAGATGGCGCTTCGAGCGGAGCAGCTAGTGAACGGGGAACGCGGCCGCCACACCGCGCTGACAGAGAAGAAAACATCCTCTCCCAGGAGGATAATGTCACCCGACGCAAAAAATCAAAAAACCGGCTCAAAGTCCACCACTCCAGAGGTCAGCCGGCAGGAGCAGACGCCCAGCCCCAGGACAGAGACAGCAAAATCTCCAGCTCCACCAACAGAAAAAGAAGTGAAGAAAGAAGAAGTAAAGGTGCGACAGGAAGCTAAACCCCTGAAACAGGAAGTGAAAGAGCCGAGACAAGAGCCTGAGGGTCAGATCACTGTAACCCCCATAAGAGAGAAGCCCAAGGTGCCAGTGGTAGGCAGAACATCACAAATACACCAAACACTTCACTGCTATTAGCGTGAAGGTTTACATGTGTCTCCAGTACCTTCACCATCACCAAAAGTGATTGTTTTCATCAAATTCTGGATGAATTCTGATCAAAGTCTTCTCTACGCTTTCAGGTTTTTGTAAAGCTAAAAACATGTCTTGATTTCTTGAACAGTTCTTAATGTTGCTTTCTGGGATCTAGGGATCTAATCATTTTTAAATAATTGAACGAGTAATAAGTTTATGAATATAATTGACTCATAACTGATACTAACTGAGACTTTCATGCAATTCTGACTTATCGGAATATATGTATCGCAGTGTGACTTAATATTTCACAGTGACTTTATCTCAATTTTTATTTTTATTTTTTCTTACTTTAAACTTTCTCACCTGTTTTATTTATTACTCTGAGATACAAGTCACCTTAATATTCATAAAATCAAAACTAGATTTTATTTTGGTTATATTTAATTTAAAATTTTTAAACTTGATTTTTTTTCCCAGCAGGAATGGATTATACTATGAGATTGCTGGGACTCACTTTAACAATATTTTGTATTATTGCTGTAACTTTTTTTTTTTTTTTTTTTACATTTACCAGTCATTAGTTTACTGCGTTAACTATTGGCAAGATTGTACCAGTGCTATTTTGGTATTATTTATTTACGTTTCTAGTATTTATAATTTTTTTTTGTAATTTATTATAAATATTTTTACTATCATTTTTCATTTTAATTTAAATTTTAGTATTATGTGCTTTTGTCTTTTTTTTTTTTTTACTCTTTTTTTTTGTGTGTATACAGTATAGCTTTCATTTATTTCCATTTTAGATTTAGTAATTTTAGTACTTCAGCTTATTTCAGATTTTATTTTATGTCCCCTTTATTTCAATTAGCGAAAACAGTTTTTCAAATTTGAGTTAACAATAACAACACTGGATGGTAGAAAGCTGTTTTCTCCTTCTCTTTGTCTCTGCAGAGAGACGTCTGGTATGAAGCTGGCAAAGTGTGGTACGCTCACAAAGACGGTTATACACTCGGTTAGTCACCTCTTACACCTGTGTTTGAGTGCCCACCTGACATTTAAAAGAACATCACCTGTTATTAATGACACGTTGTTTGGTATGTTTTAGTAGTTGTTTTGGTTTATCATTCCTGAATTTTACTAAGTCATGTCTGAACACCAGACCAGCTCTCCTGTGGTGTTGAGTTACAGGTTATTATTAGCGTGGTGTTTTAGAGGATGCTATATTTACATGTGGCCTTATTATTATTTTTGGTACTATCCCAGAAGTCATTGTTTTCATACTATGTAAAAGCCGCAGCATTGCTTTCAGTGTCAGCTCTTCTTGCTCCTGCATTTTAACTTCATATTGCTTAAAATATCTCTCTTCTGGTGCAAGATTCTCTTTGCATGAATAGATCGTAAAGAGCTCAGAGGCTAATCCTTTTGCTGATGGGATCTATGGTGCTGTTAGCTATTGCGTTGCTTCAGTTTAGTGATGAATGGGTTTAGTGTTCTTATCTTATCAGGCTCATAGCCTTGCTAAATCTACGCGCCGAGGCTGCCATGTTACAAGATTCAAAGATTACTGCATAAAACACACAGCACTGCATGAACCAAAATCTGTCAGGCTCTAAAAAGAACAAAAGCGCCATTAAAATAGTTCATATGAGTTGTTGCACCAAGTTTGATGTGGCCAAAGCCACTGGTTTTCAGATGTCACAACCTTGTACACAAAATATTGGATTTACATTGAGTTTTATAGTGACCTTTGACCTGTCTGGCCTCTCTGATTTGTCTCAGCCACTCAGCTGAAGCCGGACGAAGGCACACCGGAGCTCCCTGACGGCAGGGTGAGGGTTCGACTGGACTCTGATAGATCCGTCCATGACGTTTCCCAGTATGAGATTGAAAAGGTGAACTATTCAACGCTATTAACTAGGGGTGTAACGGTACACGAACATGACGCTTCGGTATTTACCTCAGTTTGGACATAATGGTTCAGTACAGGAAAAAACATCAATTTACTTATTTTTCATTTTAATTAAACAGTGGTTTACTGAACAAATTATTGCTCTCTTTAAATTCAATTATAGTCACAATTTTCTTAAGGAAAAAACCTACCTCGACTAATTCTTGTAAACTATATTACGGCACATTACTATAATACAATTACAGTGAACAACAGATCCCGAGCTATTAAATTCAAATACTATTTTAGATATAATAATAAACACTCAAATGAAAAAAAAAATGCATCCAAACATGTAAATTGCACATGAAGCTGTTTTTACATTGACGTCTAAAGGTCATTGCACACGGAGTCCGAAACTTTCATCCGTCATAAAATTTTTTGAATCAGGTTCGATTTTTTGTGTAATCTGAATATAAAATGTATTAAAGATTTACTTAAACGTCTATTAAATAATTAAGGCATCACTAACAGCTTAAGTGAAATATAATGAATATATAGGCTAATAAAGGCTCTTCTCTAGACTTTATTTCTTTAGTGAACTAACAAGCTGTTGACACTGACTGACTTTCCTCAGGTAAATGTAATGAAACTTTGTTTACAAGCTGTTTTATTGACGTTTTTCTGCTGTTGAAACACTGAATGAGCGATCACTTGAGACATGATACATTTCAGTTAGTTGTATTGTTTCTTTCAACATACCTTCTGATGTTCATTCATGTTTATTTCATGTTATAACTCGAAAGTAAAGTAAAGTAAAGAAGGGATGATCG